>VXAZ01006770.1:429740-483735 GCA_013399875.1 Gymnorhina tibicen | reverse complement strand
AAAAAAAAAAAAAAAAGAAGTTTAATGTTGTTGGGAATGATCATTCACTGAAGCTCAAAATGGCTCAAAAGCTGCCAGACTTCCAGATTCTCTTTTTCCTTACTTTCAAAGCTCCTTGAGGTTCAAACTTAATAAGTGGTAGGCCATTTGACATTTGTAAATGTTTGGTACACTAATACCTTGTTGAAACATATTAGTTCATCTGGGGAGGGGAAGAGGAGGTAGAGAGAGAAAACAAGCTTGATTTATAGTTCTTCACCAATCTTTTATGTAGTATGAATCCATTCTAGTTATTTAACTTCCATTTTGTTGGTTTGAAAACAAACCAGTGGGAGATCACAGGTCAGGATTTAAATTAATGGGAAAATAAAATTAGAAACAAGTGAAATAATATAAGGAAAAGCACTGACAAAGTCAGATACAACCTGACACCCTGTTAGGGTGGTGGTAGCAGTCCAGATGAAGTAGCTCAGTTGGAGTGATGATCCTATGGAAGGTCTCCAGCTGAAGGTCCAGTGGTAGCTTTGTCCTCTGGTAACCCAGTAGACAGGGCTCCCCTAGGCAGTTCTGAGGGCAGGTTATATCCAGGTGGGAATGCTTGGCTCCTCCCTCCTGGGTGGAGCCTCTCACAATAGGATGAGGTAAGTCCATGAGTCATGTGGGGGTTTCTTGATGGCCCATTGTCTGTTATCAGGGGTGGGTCATTAGCAGGTGGTAACAGCTAATGGCCCACAGCTGGTGGTAATAGAATACTTAAATACATCTGTATTGTAACCTAGGACAGTTGGGTATGTTACTAGGGCAGAAAATCAGAAAATTATATGTAGATTAATACTGTCAACAGTCTCATCCTTTCTGGCTTCTATACATTCAGCTGCTAAATATTATGAAAAAACTAAATAGCTGGTAAAATTTGGATGCCAAAAATAAGCAGTCTAAAATACATGGGAATACTGGTGGTGGGGGTGAAGTCTGATGGTTGAAGGGTTTTCTTTCAAGGATTTTTCTTGGAGTATTTTTTTTGTTTGTTTTGTCTTATTTAAGTTTGGTCATATAAGTTTAAAATCTCCCATTCTAGTAAAAATGAAAGTGAAACTTTCAGTCCACTTATCTGGAATATTTTCTTAGCAATATTTTCCCTTCCTGCTGAAAATTCTTCAGTACTATGTCTTATACAATGATAAAATATAAACACACAACTATGTCTATCATATGAGATAGAGAGGTTGTCTTGCAGCAGATAACCCATGAGTATGTTTTTCTTCTCTAGTTCAGTGTTGTCTTACTTCTGTAGAATGATGAGTGACATTGATACAGGCTTCTTACAGATCTCTGTAGCACAAAATTCAGGGCCTAAACCTGTTTTCCTTACCCCTTTCTCCTAGTAGAGCAAAATGAATAGGAAAAGAAAATCTGTGTTGTGTTGTCAAAATAAGGAAGTCACCTCTACCAACTCATAGGGGGATCCCTATCAAAGAAGAAGGTTATTTCCTATACTTTTTGAAATGAGCCAGTATAATAAAACAAATGCTATGGAATGATTTTACTATAGTAATTAGAATTTGCATGTGCACACTTATCATGTTTCCATTCAAATGCCTATATTAAATTAACAGTATTTTCCAGAAATTATTTGCAGAACCTGGAAAGAAAAAGATGTTATATATTTTTTTCAGATCACTTGCTTTTTAAATGGTTATCACTGCCTATGTACACATGAGAAAATAAAGTTAAGAAGGTAGCTTAACTACAAATTTCTCATTATAGTGAATTTATATATGATCCCCTGAAGTCAGTAATATACAGATGGATTCTCTTCAGTTCTTTTATGAAGAAGGAGAGGAAAATTCTCAAGAGAATTGTACTTCTGAGAGTGGATTTATGAAAACAAGTTTTGGTAGAATACAGAATATGAACACATTAACTACAGATTTAAATTGAACATGAATTGTTTGTGCATGAAAAAGATGAAAGCAACAGCAATAATGCCTCCGTGGAAATAGGCAGAAAAAGATAGCTTGAGTCTTTGTCATACTTATGGATTACTAGAAAGAAATTACAATATAAATGCTTTTTCTCTTTTGTTTTACAGTCTTGCATATAATACATGTTCTTGCCTCTCAGGACTTGAATAGTTCTTGAAGAACTATCCTTTAGTTGAAAACATAGGAAAAGCCGCAGTGATTGAGACCTGATTTCTCTTACCTTTGCTTCTTATGTCCGAGAGTGACAATTCACATTCACTTAGGAAAAGAGCATAGTGCCAATGGATTGAATGAAATGCTCCTTTCCTTGCTACACTTTCACAGTTTCTAGCAAGGAGGTGGTACATAGCTTTTGTGAGGGTTAGTAGCAACTTAAGCTCTTTGAAGCAGCTTATGCACATGAATCAGAAGAGTTACTTGGCTGAGCATGTACGGGAGTGAGGAAATGAGAGGACATCAGATGTAATAAATTGGGACACAAAGCGTAGAAGCTTAAATTGTCAGTTTAACATGGCATTGTGTTCTCACAGCCTGAACAGCAGTTAAAGACATTAAGCAGTCTAATCCCGAAAAAGAATCTAAAGCAAGACTAATTTTCTTGGGCTGTGGGAACATCACTGTGTCACTCATATGCTGAAAAGGGCCTAAAATCTACATCTCCCACTTTCTGTGCAAGTCCTCTGAACAGTAAGCTGCTCGATAAAATGCATATGCTGCTGGGCAACACGAGTGACTTTCTTTAGATAGGAATTTGATATTTTGTTATCCTGCACTGATGGAAGTACTTACTGAAACTCCTGTCAGGCTTTTTATTAGGTGCCTGAGGTAGAGTGCTTATTCGTGACATGGTCACTTGGGATCAGTAAGTGATTCTGAAGCCTCCCAGAGATTCTTGCTCAATTAGGCAGATAGGATCTCCCCTTGAAAGCCTCAAGGCTCTTACCTGTCTTCCATGACTATATAAGAAACATAGGCACCTAAATTCCTGTTGTGGGGTTGTTTTTTGATATGAATACAAAGAAATGATAAAGTCAACAAGAAGTTTATGTAACTTCCCTGTTTTTAACAACAAGAAAACAACAACCAAACAGGATTAACCATATCCCTCACTGCTTCTAAGTGGGTAAAGCAAGAATAGTATGTTGCTTAAGCTCCTGCTGAATTAGTATTTACCTTTATAATGGTGCACCCCACAAAATATATTAAGTGAGCATTTATAATACATAAGTTTTGGTTCCCTGTCCTGTTCATATAGAGAAGCACATCAGTTTTACATTTAAGTACTGGAAAGACCATGGACAGGTAGCCCCTGGAGTAACTCAAAAAATGAAGAGATTTTAAATGGATTTAATAAGTGGACTCAAATTATTGAATATCAGTAAAAATCATCTCTATGAATTGATTAATGCTCATATCAGAATCTCTTGACAGCTACAATGCTGTATTTTCAGCACTCGTAGTTCTATTGATATATTAATCAAAGGACTGTGAGTTTAAATATTTGTGAGTGAGAGACAAGGGCTTTCATTTTCATGGTATTGAAGCACAAAGGAAAAAGCTGAATTTACGTCTCCAGTACAGTATAACCAGAACTCTTTTTATTTGGTATATACTGTTGTTTTAATACTAGATCCGTCAAATCCATAAATGCAATAGCACTTCCTAGAGCTGGGTTTTTCTAAATTTTTTGTTTCTATAATAAAACTTAAAATGTATTGACCTACAATGGGAGCGCTCCCTTTGCGGTCGAAGGCAAAAGAGCAGATAGAGCTGCTGTTCCACCACAGTTTTTTATTTTGTAGCTTCTTATCTCTCTGAAGGCAGAGTCCAAAGGGGTTACAAGCAGCAAGAGCGGCGGCAGAGCAGGCTCACAGCAAGTTGTAACAGTTGTAGATGTTGTTGTTCAAACTTACAGAAGTGTTCATTATATTTACTAATTGACCAATAGAATTAACACACGATTCTAGTTTTTCTTTTCTTAACCTATCCTGGTCAAATTCTAACAGTCATAGATTTTACATAAACCTTACATAGATTACACAGATTTGCGTATTTTGCTTCTATCAGTATTTTTGTTTATATGAAAGCTTTATCTAAAAAATGTGAACAGTATAGTTCCATCTATGTTTTGTCTAAAGTAGAGAAATTCTGTGAAAGGCAACACTGCTGCAGTAAAAACTGTGTTTAAGGTCTCTTTACTGCAGCTTTTTAAAACTTAAGGCACTTAACATATATTTTTACTAAAAGCTAAAAATCTATTTCTCTACTTCACTTTGGTGTGACTTCATGTATCTCAGTTTATCCAAAGGTTTTAATTCAATCCCAGTGCTTTGATTTTACTCTGGGCCTGAGTCCAGAGGAGTTCTCGCTCCAACAAAAATTTCCACTTTTAAAAACTATTTACGAAGTTTCTGAGATACTTATAATGATTCTAGACAATGGAATCTGTAGCAGCCTTTTATATTTTTAATGATGCCACTTCAGGGTGAACAGGCAGTTTGTCTCCCCAAAACAAAGCTCCCCAAGAGGCTACAGATCTTCTCAGCATTCATTTTTTAATTCTATTTTTGGTGAAAGGTTTCTCTCTTTACATTCTCATCCATATTAAATGTTGTTATTGAAGAATAAACATCTAGATTTTTTCTGTGGAATTTATACTTGATTCAAGTAAATGTTAGTTTTCCTTTTCGTGAACCAAAGAGAATAGGAACAACAGGAAAAATACATGGGTAATTGCAACATGTCAAACTGAGAACAATTGAACAACCATCCGCAATATGACTTTGTAGTTCAGCCCTGAAGTTCTGTCAGCTGTACCAGTAGAAGTCTGGACATGCTCCAAGCAAAAAACTGTATCATGCTCCATATCAATAATGCTTCCTTCCCATATGGTTATATTAACTCCTGGGGCTTTATTTTCATCACTTTTCCAGAGATCTTCTGTTGTTTCATTGATACCAGTAATTTTAGCAGAATTTAGAAAATATTGCTGTACCTCAAAGTACATCTAAAGAGAGAAACTGCCTTTTAGAGTTTGTTTAATCTACCATTGTTTTGAAATACATGTGTTCATTAGGTATTCCTGTAATGCACAAATTTTAATTTTTGAAAGTTTTTTATTTTCAGTGATAATAATGTTTAAAACTTTAAGAATTTGAAGTCTCCCGATCTAAATTAGGTATTTTAGATGTAAACAAAACTTCCTCAATTGTAACTACTATTAATTTGGTATTTTTAAAGAATCATGTATAATTTTCTGTGTATCCTCATTGTGTGAGTTTTCGTGCTGAAATCTGTATCTATTGTGAATAGAATATTACGGGTATGTCAGTAGAGGGACAGGAAAACTGAAATCTAAAAATAAAATGAATAAAGAGAAAACCAATATGAATTTGAACAAATACTTCTGCTATATAACTTCCTACAATTGGACTTCAGACCATCAAAGTGTTCAGATATGAGGATAAATATTTAGGAACCTTGCCCATATCTTCCCCTTAATAAATCTAGTCAAGGACTGTCCAGATCATATGAATTGTCTTTCAGAATGGGAATATACAGTCAGACATCACATTGTAAAACATTCAGATACATTTCTTTAGCTACAATAATGAGAAATATTGTATGATGGACTAGGTAAAACCTGTAGTGTAGGCATCTCTATTGCCTAGAGGCATCCCACAGTGATTGATATATGTACTCTATGTACAACATAAGTGTAAGAGGTTAATAATACCACAAATGAATAGTGTGTCCCAATTCATTGTATATACAGAGAAGCTGAGTGGCATTAGAAGTTTCTTAAGGAACATCTTTTGGGCCTCACCTCTCTTTTCAGGTAGTCATGGGCTACTTATAGGCAACACACACACACACACATATATATATATATATGTGTGTGTGTGTGTGTGTGTGTGTGTGTATGTGTCTCCTTATGCAGGTCTTCCAGAACCTCTGCAAATGGCACTAGGCATTTTTTCATATATAACTTAAATGAGCACATTGAACTTTGATACAAGAAGAGAAAAGCGCAATGCCATGATAAAACGAACTTTTTTCTTCTCTTTCAAACAAACAAGAAAAAGATACACCTGCATTTCAGACAATGTTATGTGGAAGATGGAAACCACAATGTTGACATGATGTCATCATAGTACCAGATGTGCAGCATCAGGAGTTTCATGACATTTTCAAAAAAGTTGCAAATTACCTTCCAACAGCCATCAGAAGCTAAATAATTCCAAACTCTGTCTTCAACTGGCTTTGTGGAAAAAAAGCTACAATCACAACTAAGAGCATTCAGAATACCACGAGGACAAAAAATGCCATAAAATATATGTTCTGTGTTCTTTTGAAAAGATTAGAACTACCTAAACTAAGAAAATCAAGTCCATCCATGTACTTCACTTTATTATTTTAAAAACTTAAGAAAGCCTGGTTGTGTTTTGTCTGATTCTGGAGATTAAAAGCACACAAACATCCTCTTGTTTATTTTATTTTAATGAAAGAAGTTAAATTCATACCAAAGAGACAGAAAAATAGAGAACAAGGATAAGGAACAGATAAAATTGGTTATCAGAAATTGTCCAAGGAGGCTTTGAAGTTATGCTATAACAGTAGCACAAATATAAAGTACAGGTTCAACCAAAATCTTCTTTCCAACGACCATTGTGCAATTACCTTAGAACAGTAATTGCCTTTCATATGACATTTGTGGAGGATGATAAGGTAAATAACCATAGCCATATTCAATAATGTGAAGCAGATCGTCATCACTAGAACAAACATGAGAACTTCTATTTTTGTACCATTTCATTATAAGCTAAAGCAAGTCCCATACTTATTGAATACATTGGATAAATTCTGTTCATCCATCTATCTACCTATTTCCAGATTGATATATAAATGTACAGATATATAGATATATATACATTGATAACTTTTAATGTTCCATTCATACAAAAATCTGGGACATGATACTATGATCTGTCTTTGCTGGAGCTAAGCAGCAGTAGACTAAGATGACTCTAGAATAGAATAGAATAGAATAGAATAGAATAGAATAGAATCTTTCCTTTTGGAAGGGACCTACAGCAATCATCTAGTCTAACTGCCTGGCCACTTCAGGGCCGACGAACCACTAAAGCATGTTGAGGACATTGTCCAAATGCCTTTTAAACACTGACAGGCTTGGGGCATTGACCGCCTCTCTAGGAAGTCTGTTCCAGTGTTTGACCACCCTGTTGGTAAAGAAATGCTTCCTAATGTTCAGTCTGAAACTTCCCTGTCAGATTGATCCCCAAAAAACTGTGCTACTAATTTCTTTCATTTAACAGGTAGACTGCAAGTAGGTGAGGTATACAGCCCTTATGATCTCACGAACAGATCCTTCTCCAGTTCCTTACATTGCACCTGATCATGCATAAGATAACTTTTCTCCCACACCTATTATTGGAGGTAAATGGTGGGCCTGCATAAACATATCAGTCATTAAATTCATTACTTTCCTGACTTGCTATTAGGCAGTCCTAGTACCTATGAAATCTTGTCTGCTGCTGATATAGCTCAACAGCTGAAGATGATCAGATAAGCATAATAGCCCAGTTCTTTCAAACCCAAGAAGATACTTGATAAACATAGCATGCCTCATCAGCCAGTGCTACATTTGTGGCATTCCAGTCAATTTTCCAGACTCCCAGCTCTGCTCCGACAATGCTCTTCCACCTTCCTTTTTCTGACCATTTAGCAGAAACTCACCATTTTTTTAGTGTTTTAAGTTAGCCTTGGCTAATACCTAAACACCTGCTTAGGTTGTCACTCCTCAGCAGGACAAGTGGAGTAAATAGGGTTAAAAAGCTTCTGAGTCAAGATAAAGACAGAGAAGTCACTTATCAATCACTATTGTGAGTAAAACACACTTGACTTTGGGGAAAATCAATATAACTTTGTCAATCAAATAGATTTGGATACCAAGAAATGAGACAACTATCATAGAACCATAAAATGATTTGGGTTGGAATCAAACTCTAAAGATCAAACTCACCCTGCCATCGGGAGTTTGCCATGCCACCTTCCTCTAGACAAGGTTGCCCAAATCTTCATCCAACCCGGCCTTGAACTTCCAGGGATGATGTATCCACAACTTCTCTGGGCAACATTCCAGTGCCTCACCAACCTCACCATAACGAATTTCTTCCCAATATCTAATTTAAATCTATCCTTTGTTGGTTTTACGCCATTTCCTCTTGTCCTATCACTATGCACCCGTATGAAAAGTCTCTCTCCATCATTTTGTAGGCTCCCTTTAGATACTGGAAGGCTGCAATGAGGTCTCCCCAGAGACTTCTTTTCTCCAGGCTGAACAATCCCAAGTTTCTCAGCAGGCCTTCATAGAGAGGCACTCCAGCCCTCTGATCATCTTTATAGCCTTTCTCTGGACTTGCTCTAACAGGTCCATGTCCTTCTCATATTGGAAACCCTGGAGCTGGATGCAGCACTCCAGGTGGAATTTCACAAGAGTGGAGTAGAGGGGCAGGATCACCTCCCTCAACCTGCTGGTCACACTGCTCTGGATGCAGCCCAGGACAAAAATATTAAAACTATGCCTTGCCTCCCCTCATTCCCAGGTTCAACTTCCTTTTTTTATTCCTGATTCTTCTTGACACCTCTAATCCTCTTCAAGAACACAAGAGGCTTGGAGTTGAGGAGTTATGGTTAATGCAGTTAATATGGTTAATAGTTCTTTCTCTGCCTTTCCTTCCTTCTCACACTTTTCCCTGGCTCCAGATAGGGTGTCTCCATGGGCTGCAGTTCCTTCAGAATATATCCATCTGCTTTGGCAAGCAACAAGAACTGTTCTTCCATGGGGCATCTCCTTCTCTCCCTCCTCTTCTGACTCTGGTGTCTACACTTCTCTTCTCACTCGTTTTATTTCTCCTCTTCTTCCATGCCATGTTTTGTCCTTTCTCATTAACTTTTAACCAGATGGTCTACGAGCTTGTTTGGTGGGGTCAGTTCTGTGCTGGGGTGGGCTTGATGGAGCTGTCTCGAGCCATTTGGCATTGGGCAGCCTCATCCTCTCCTCACAGAGAGGTCACCTCTGCAGCCTCCCACTGCCAACACCTGGAGCTAACTGCACCCAGAACACAAAAGCATTCGTGCTGTCTGCAGCATTACCTCCAAATTCACAGCAACATGGAGGAAGAGGAACTGACAATCATGGGCATACCTACAGATCTAAATCATACCCCAGCTCTTCCAATCTGACAATTTCTCTCCCAGCCCAATTCTCCCTCATTTCAGTGTTTCCAACCTGAGGTGCTACACAGGAAAGCTACAGAGAAAGCTAGGCCCTATTCAACTAACTCAATAAGATTCAGAGTTTAATTGTTTTTTGGCAGATAGTCTTAGGGAATATTATGAGAGCCTAATCTTTGTGTATGTTCTGTATGAATTACATGTGGTATGGTCTGATTGAGTGACAGGTCTGGACACAGAAATCTGTATAGGTCCAAAAGAAACTGCAGGAAGTTTATGATCTAAATAAAATATCATACCTGTATATTGCATTTTTCTAATGAGAATTAGTGGCAAAATAAAAGAAAAAGTAGCAAAACAAGTTTATGTCTATTTCTTAGTTTATATACTTTTGAATTTTTCTGTCCTTTTTTTTTCCTTTGGTCCAAAGAAAGGCAACAAAGCTGGTGAAGGGTCTAGAGTGTAAAACATATGAGATGTGGATGAGGGAGCTGGGGTTGTTTAGCCTGGAGAAAAGGAGGCTCAGGACAGACCTTATCACTCTCTAAAAACTACCTGAAAGGAGGTTGTAGCCAGCTGGGTGTTGGCCTCTTCTCCCAGGCAACCAGTGTCAGGATGAGAAGACATAGCCTAGAGGGGAAGTTCAGGTTGGACATCAGGAAGAATTTCATCATGGAAAGGGTTGTAAAGTGTTGGAATGGACTATCCAGGGAGGTGGTGGAATCACCATCCCTGCAGATGTTCAAGGAACATGGCACTCAGTGCTATGATTTAGTCAACAATGTGGTGATTGGTCAAAGGCTGAACTCAATGACCTTGGAGGTCTTTTCCAATCTTAATGATTCTGTGATTCTGTATGTCCTGTCAATCCATTTTTGATTACTATTCCTGATCACAGGTTGTGTACTTGTCCTACATGTATACACACATCTATGTACATCTTTGTGTATATTTCAAATATTTCATTTAAAAAACCAGAACATCAAAATAGTTAAATTATCTTCATGGTTTAAAATAATCTTACAAGACAAATTTAAAACATTTGAAATTTAATCCTTAACATTAAAGAGATATGTTTAATGTGCTTCCATTATGGCAGAAGAAGAGGTTTCTCATTTTCTCTGGAATCACATTATCAGATTGACAACATGGAGTTTGTCTCATTGGATTGGAAATAATTAAATTTTTTATTACATATGCTTTTAAACTATCCTCAATATTCACAGCTATGCACAGTAAGGTAAGAATTCTAGTTCATTCTTCGAGTGGCACGGAGCTAAAATACTTTAAGCTAGCATTGCTTAGAAGAGCCTCATGTGCCTAATTGCCAGAGCTCTACAATGTACTCACCTTGAGATTATTCCAGGGTGAACATCAGAGTTCTTTCTGGTCTTGGATAAGTTTGTATCCTTAACTGATTACTACCATAAGCTCTTGAAATTGGAAACAGTACTGAAATCTCAAGGCAACAGGCTTGATAAAGCATATATTTGTTTTTTAACTTTGGCCAGGTTGGAAATGAAACTGTTCCACTACCGCACTGCCTTAGCATTTTTTATCTATTTCTAACAGAGAAATATATAGAATTGGGAAAAATTATAATAGTACATGAGAAGTATTTTGGTCCTGGACACAGGAGAGAAAAGCGAAATGAGGAGCGGAGCAGGGGGGCCGTTGTGAGTAATTGGTAGAAACCAGTTGTCTTGGGGTGACTGTATGCTGTTGTATCCCNTCTTCTGGCTTTTCGGTCAGTTTTCTTCAGCTCTGTTTCTTCGGAGAGGGAGGGAGAGTTGAGGTTTTTTTTTTTCTCTTGGGACTTTGTTTTTTTCCCTTCTTCTCTTCTGGACTTGTTCGGAACACCAGAACATCAGAACCCCACCGGGGGACCTTCCACCGGCCTGGAGGGGGGCCCCCCACGCCAACCCAGCTCCGAGGAGGAGGAGAGAGACCGCACCCACAGAAGGACTCTAAAATCTTTCAGGTTTTCTCTCCAGAGTGAGATATTTTATTAGTTAGCATTATTAGTATTGTTTTCCTGTGTGTTTGTTAAATAAATAGTTTTATTTTCTCCTTCACTTTCCTCTGAGGAAAATTTGTTTTTCCCGAACCCACGTGGGGGAAGGGGTGGTTTGTAACCTGCCTTCCTTTGAGGAGACGTTCCTTTTGGACGTTTCCCTGAATTTGGCCTAAACCGTCACACCAGTGATCAGTGTCATAACTAATACTCGCACATAATTGTATGCAACAGACACAATAATGGCACTTCTTTTTCACACTCACCCAAAGGTAGTACCAGAAGATATTCTTGCATGGTATTTGCATAGCTATTCAAGCATAAAACTCGTGAAGCCTTCCACTAAACCTGAACTGGGCTGGTAGGGTTTTCAAGACTGATTTGTGTTATCGTAATAACCTTATCAATATACCACTGTAATTTAGAGAAAACTAAGTCACAGTTTCAGTTTATCAACATAGAAACTCACCATTTAATGTACTGTCAGGTTGAAAAACACTGTAGTTACATTGAAATGCAAAGTATTTTGTCCAGAGAGTTAACAGCCTTGACTTTGTATTTTTGTGTCTTAAGACCTCTAAATTTAAGGTTAATCCAAAAAAGATATGTCTCTTTGGAAGTGTAAAACCATGTCTTATTTTACGAAGTTTAATTTTGGTCTAACACTGATAAAACTCAAAGCAGTTGTCTGTATTACCAAGATGTCTTGTAGACTTATGCTGTCTCTTACTTACTTCTCAGTCTTGCTTTTTTTTCTAATATGTTTTTGAAATAATTTTGAAACACTCTTAAGAACTGGTCAATATGCAGGAAATGTTCATCATCCTAAGCACCATACAACAGATGGAAAAGGCCCCCTAACAAATTTGCCCACTCGTCTGGAGCATAGGATAAGCAGCAGGATGTTCTTGTTTTCCTACTCTTCTGCAGTGAGTGGGCAGACAGCAGCCTTCTGACAGCAACTGAATTAGGTAAATGTGCATGTACAGAAGTCTAAGGTTAGGTTAACCATGTAAAAATGAATTCCAGGGCTATATTTACGTTGTAGTCAAAAGAGCAGGGGTTACTTGCATTTTTCAATCAAATGCAAAGTTTAGGTCCCTAACAGTCTTCTTGTCATCAATTTGCTTTAATTTGTGTCTTCTTTACTATAGTACTTTTATTATATCCAAATTGAATTAAAACAACAATTTTTTAGTTCTCTTAACAGTGAACCCAATAATTTCAGCTGCAAGTCTCATAAGCTTCTACAAGAAGACACCCTACTGCTAATGAAAATCAGTGAACATATGAGACCCTAATTCTTTTAGATGCTTTAAAAATAATTTCATTTTAAGATGTCTTATAGTAACGTAATTGTATTCTTTCAGAATTATGATTTACTTTGCCAAGAAACATATATAACTTATAGCTGTGGAAATGTACAGAACTAAATTACAAGTAAGATATATACCACTCATGAAACCCTAATATGCAAAATTTAATGCTTGTTAAACACCACAAAATGTAAAAGTTTTTTTAACTTTTAGACTTAAGAATTCCATATATTTTAATATTTTATCTTCTGTGCCGCAGAACTTTTTCTACCAACCAGCCTATAGCTGTGATGATTGTGTGCTGCTCCATACTTTGGCTTTTTTCCAGAAAGCATAAGTCCTGTGGGATGCATCAAAGAAAGCCATTAGTGCACTCATTGGTGTAAAACTTGCATGATGCCATAAATCTTTTAGCAAGTGGATTTGGAAGATGTTTTTGTGAAGGTTATGTGTGTAAGGTAAGCTACATTACATGAGCCTTCGATGTGAGCCTTCAACATTACACTTTCCGACATTTAATAAAATAGTGATTGCAAAGAGCTGCAACATCAGAGGCCTTGTTATGCCAGCAACAGTGCAAAGGGAGCACCCTCAGACTTCTGTGTTTTAGTTGCAAAAGAATATTTTTTTATTTTCCTGAGATATCTAATAGAACCTGGTTCTTTAGAAGATTTTGCTTTTTATCCTTGCAGGTTATAATAAAGTTGGATTTTACCACCTATATACAAACAAGGATTTAACTTAGAGAAAATTGCACATAAATGCATAGACTTTTCAAAATAAAATGAAATGTATATAGCTAATTTATAGTATAAATATTTTATTGTTCTGCTCCTGTCAGTCTGTACAAGTTTCATCAGTTATGAAAGTCTGATCTGGATTTTTTAAGAATAAAAGAGTATATTCTTATATCTACTGGAGTCTTACACATTTTGTAACTGAAACAAGTGATGCCAGGGTAAAATGGAATTATGTCAGTTATTTTTAATTAACATCATGATTTATAAGTCTGGAGATAAAACTGTAAGATGAAGACTTTATTGTTGCCAGCTCAAGGGACATGAAATGCATTGTTAATATAATGTCCACTGGAAGTTAGTGGATATTGGTAGCACTCCACAGTTTTCAATGTGTCCACCTCATACCAGGTCTTGCCTTCATTCTGTCTTTCCACCTCTGCAAAGCAAAACTAGGAAAGCAAGATGGTTTTCCAGCTGGATAATTAGGCACCTGTTTCTGTTCTTGTTTACATTACTGTTCTAGTTTAGATTAGGATATGCTTCTGAAGCAAGTCTCCCAATCACTTCCATGTACTGAGCCCTGACTGGCTTCACCATGTGGTTTCAGAGCAGTAAAAAATCCTGTTGTAGAAAACTAAAGAGGAAGCTGCTCTACCAAAACACAGCTACGGTGCTCCATCTGCCGATGGGCATTCCGCCCACTGTCCCCAGCTCAGGCTGTTTCCCGGCGAAATCGCTGAAAGTCATGTCCTGTGGACATCTGGGGCTGAGAGTCAACTGTTTTACTCAGCAGATCTGTTGCTATTCTGTTACCCCACCTGCTAGCATTGCCTTGGTCTCAAGGGACCAGAGGATGTCGCTTATTTCAAGCTGCACTTCCAGTGCCAGGACATGAGCTGTATCCTGTGAACCCACCTCTGGGTTTACTAAGCTGGTATGACCCACTTACTGGCTATAAAAAAAGGAGGTGGTTAGTTGGCTTAGCTTATGCACGCACTGGTGCCTAGACCTGAGTGAGATAGAAACAGACCAGAATATTAAACAAATTTAAAGGTAACTACTACTTTACTATTCAATAAAGTATATGTCTAAACTGTGTACTGAACTGGTGCTGTCCTTAAATCAGGTCTCACACATACCCAAAATAACATTTTACCTCTGCAGACAGAGCCATGTGGGAAGATGTCTGTACATTCTTGTAACAAATATTAAAATTAAAGGAGAAGAATGCCTCTTGTAAAATATGTATTAAAATTTGGATCAGCTACAGTATGACAACACCACCTGTAAATTTCCATTGTATAAATATTTCTCAATCTTTCTTCACAAACTCACTTCTTGGAGGGCACCTATCCATTTAGACACCAAGAAACTGTAACACATACTATATAGCTATAATTATTTAATTAAAGGTTATGAGGTCACTAGGTTTGTGGATCACTGTGAATATTTAACTTCAAGCATGCTTGCTAGTTGCAGGTTGTAATTAAACACAGAGAGATGAAAAAAAAATAATAAAAGGACACTTTAGGGAAATTTCATGATTTTAAATGAAGAAAAAAATCAGTAACATTTCCAAGGGCAAGCTGAAGAGATTATTTTAAGAGGATTAGCACTGTCAGCATATATAAGGTAACATTTCAGTGTAAAACTTTTGAAAGCTTTAACTTCAGAGATCAGAAGAAAAACCAACCCAACCAAACAAAACCAAAAAAAAAAATATAGAGTGATTTAGATGAAATATTATTGTGATCAGTCTAAAGAACTGATCTTTATCATTATTGCCACCATTAATGGGTTAATAGAAAAGGTCTTCCAGTATTTAAAAATCCTATGATATGATGGTGTCAGTAGAAGTCATCCTGGAATGATATATCAGAATACTGCCAGCTTTTCTTTCTAAAAATGTATTGTGAATAATAATAATCAAAAGTATAAGCACTGTTGATCAGTCAGAAGAGAATGGTTTTCTGTCTTGACAAAACAAATAGGCTACTTGATTATAATATCAACCACTGTTCAAGCTGATTACAGTTAAATATTATATCACACCTTTAGTAACATAAAGTCTTCATAAATTTAAGGATGTTATGATTAAGATGAGACAATAAATTTAAAAGAATCATCAGGCTCCTAAATGGCTGTAGCTGGAGAATATTCCAAATAAAAAATTATAAAACCCACAGTTCTGAGATGCAACTTTCAGTTTGAAAAAATGCAACTGTGTTAAACAAAATTGATAGTAGTCAAAGAAACAGTGGTATGTTAACATTTCTTTTTCAGGAATGAAGACACTGTTCCTTGATTTCTTGACCTGCTTTGATATTTACCTTGAGATTCTCACTGAAATTTGCTAAATATTATACTAGCAGGTATAGTTTCATTTTAATCGCATTCATTTCACTGACTTATCAAGATGTAATTAAAAATCTTTCCACGTCTGCTTTGTAGAGGAACAGGACAATGATGACATTTTCTAATTGTTTCTTTTATGCTTGTTTTAGCTGGGAAATGTGTTTTCCCTGTCTTCTCTGTTCAGACTGACATTTTATCTTCTAACTAAATATTTGTTTTTAATACTTGCAAGATCACTTCTGCCAAAAAAAAAAAAGAACTTTCTTTTGTCTTCTGTTATATGGCCATTTTATCTGAGAGCCTTTTGCTGACTTTTTCCATACCTTAAAAAAAATAAATCTTTAATGATTTTCACTTCCAGTCCAGTCTTGTTCTTGTGGTAACTGTATTGTGAAAATTCTTGACCTGAATGTGGTTGCCTAAAAATAACTTTCTGCCTTTGCACATATTTTCAAAAATATTTTGCCATACTTAATAAATATATTAACCAGCAGATACACAAAGCTGCTTGTGTTCTACTTATTAATTCAGAACGGATCTGCCAAATCATAATATTATAGAAATATAAACTACTCATTCAGATTTCTCAATTTTATTTCAGCACAGATTATGTATTCACAAACAAAATAATATGCAGAAAAAATATTATCTTTGGATAGATTGACTTAATAGAAAAATTTCAAGAACTGTGCTCTTACTCATGCAATTTAATTTTAGGTGGTCCTGCAAGTAGTAGGGAGTTGGACTCAGTGATGCCTATGGGTCTATTACAACTTAATTCTATGAAATTTTGATTATATGGTAATAAAAAGACAATGATTTACTATCTCTTCATGTGATTACATCTCATGTAATACCTTTAGCTATGAAAAGAAGTTTTTTGTTGTATGGGAACTCAGATTACTCCTCCTGTAAGACATTATAGGTGCAAAAAATAGATTTTCCACTTTTTTTTTTTGAGAAGCATCGACAATTAACTCCTCAGACATGACTTCGACTTGAGAGAAAAAGAGAGAAAGAGAGAAACACAGATCCTTGCATTTTTCCTATTAAGATGAAATGCATAAACACCTTTTCCTTGCTATTCTTTATACCAAAGCATCTTTTCAAAATGTCTTTTCTGGTTGTTTTAGATTGCTTTATGCTGGATCCTTTGAACCCCATTCTAAGATGTGTATCTCTTCCATGTCCTATTAAGCATGCCTAAGGTCTTGATTCCTCTAGAAATTCTGTAAAGCTGAAGTAATTTTGTAGGATAGAGTTTATTAGAGGGAACAATTATTTGGGACAAAGAAACGTGTACAGGTTTCTTTTATCTGACATGGTATCTTTCCTCTATCATCCTGTATATGGCTTTGTAATTGCTTGAGATGCTAAGCATAGACTTGTACAGATTTGCATTATATAAGCTCATTTTTCTTCTCTCCTGACCTTCTTTGAAAAGTTATCCCTTGCAGTATATTTGTCAGTGTCTTCTCTGACTTACTTGTCTGGCAATCTGTCCCTTGGCATCCTTATAACATCTGTCATGAATGTCTATCTGCACCATTCTCCAAGTCTTTCATTTGTTGCCTTGTCTGTTCACAGTAATTGCCACATTCATCATAGGTACTTCTTTTGAAGTAGAAACAATTTCATTCTCTGATGTTGCATTTAATGTCTTCTTTGCAGTTCTTTGTGTTTTATTTCTTGTTTTGTATTGTGAGAGCTCTGCACTCAGCAAACAAGTATACAAGTTGTGCCAAAATCAAATTTTTATCACTTTCTTCATATGCTGAGATACACATCATTATGTAAATAAAGAGCTCACATCTCTTATCACAATTTGCACATGGACAAGAGGTGCTGACTTGAACCTGCTTCAAAATATCGTGAACTGGAAATTGAAGCTGCAATTAACTGCAATGAAAAATATAACTTGGTACTGTACAGAAGTGTAACAGAAAAAGCAAAAGGTGCATTCACTTGAAAGTACAAATCACGATGTTTCAGTCCCCTTCTCATCCTGAGCCTAATGGATGTCAGTGTCCTTATCTGTAAGAGAACAATGGGGAATAATATGCTAAGGATAGGGATAATGTTCTGGAATCACATGATTTCAAAAGTATTTTTGCCGTATCCTCAGCAACAAATTCAACCTTTGCCAATATTTCTTACATGAGAAAAAATATTTTTCTGAAATACGTGACCTTTGTTTACTGCACCCTCTCAAGCACACTTAACTGCCAAGCAGATAAGCCTGTCACGCTGTTCTGCCTGGAGATATCTTATTTCCTGCCATAGTAACCAATTCAAGAATCATGTAAAATATAAATATATAAAAGAATGAGCAGTCTAATTCCTTCACAGCTTTCCTAGTACATCTGACATTGCCACTTGTACAGGTGAATGAAACTAGTAGGCATAGAAGGAACCTATGAATATATTACCTTTTAAAAAGCTAAATCTTTACTCTTAGCATCATGTCATGTTAAACTTTGATTATGTATTGACATTACATCAATATAGCATTATCTCTGATAATTTTGTTGTATGAATGGCAGCACAACACTTGAGTAACATCAGCATTTGTCAAGGGCCAACTGTTATTGGGAATTTTTACCTTATTTTTGAATACTTTTTGTGTATTCTTATATGAAGTTTCTTTTTTTCTTTCTGTTTCATGCTGAATTTCTATGGATTGAAAAATAAGAATAATATACTGAGAATAAACTGTACTGATTTATTTTAATTTTGTCCTTAAATATGTAACTTATGGCATTTATTATTTATCCAGATTGTTTTGTATGTGACTAGTCTTACTAATACTCAAAATATGAGTCTGAATTAGAGTTCATCAACATGTGCAAAAGCTTTCCAGCCTAACACGAATGTAACACTGAGAGACTTCCTGCACTGAAATATGCACTGTATATGTACTTCATAATTCTTACCCTTAGGATCATAGACTATATTTTTTGCAGGAACAAAACTTTTAATTTCAATTTTATCTTTCTATCTAAAAATAAAAAAATTGTTTAGCTCTCCATCAAATATATTTGCACTCTCAGTAAAGCACACAGGTTTACTTACACATTATACACATTTACTTTCTTTATAGAAATCTGAACTAGGACCAGAAAATGAACCTGGGAGTGAGTTATTTAGACAGTAACTCATTCCAACATTGTAACTAAAGAGTTGGAAATGGAAAGATATTCACTGCCAACCAGATTTGGTTTTCTGTTTTCTTCTCAGTTTTTATTATTGCTAACCAGTTCCCAAAGTGCTGTGGCATTGCACTAATAGTGTTCCAGGATTTGCTTAGAGTTTTGACATTCTTCACCCTTAGGCCACTTAGACTAAAATGTACATATTTTACCTATGTCTTTACCTAACTGAATTCTTCTGTAATGTCCATGTGTCTATAGTCTATTGTAACCGATTGATAGTTATGGACACAGAAAATCCTGTTTTTCAAACAGAGATTGCTACAAACAAACCATATTGCCTTAACTCTATAAAGTTTTCATGTAGATTTACAGGTTTAGCTGCAGAGATCACATTTCAAGTCACAGTATAATTCAGTGGGTGATGTACCACACTATACTCTATTTGCTTACTCTTTCAATACTGAGTAAAGCAATACCAACTGCACACTAACTCTTTGAGTTGTGGACATTTGCCTGAGACCACCAATTCATTTTACAAAGTCTACTGAACAGCAATCAGATAATAATGACTATTCGGTAAGTAGTTAATGATGCAGGGGTTTAGAAGACCCATACCTGATTAAGTGTGCAGGGTGGATGGTGTGCAGTTAATGTAATGTAAAGTAATGATAGAGTAAGTAGAATAAGAATAAATAGCTTAGTTGCCACATTCTCTGCATGTTGAATGGGAAATACAACTAGATTGTAGAGGTCCTCTTTATAACAATTTTCAGTTAAACCTCCATATTATGGTTTATGTAGGATGAACTAGACTCTTTATTAGCTTGATGCACTGGGGTAGGATTCAGCTAGGAAGAGAGTTATTCAAATAAATCATGCTACAAGGTATCATGGATGAAATTAACTATTTTTAGTATTTATATATAACACTAGGATTGGGGTCGTACATGAGCGATAGCCCCTGAGTGATTAATTTTTCAATCTAAGAATTTTTCAGTATGCTTTTGTGATTTATGCTATGCTTTAAATTATCATGTTAGACTGTGCGGAGCATAAGAAAGCTGACTACATGACAGTATTGCTCAAGTCCTCCTTTTGAAATCAGATCCATTACAGTTAATTCAAGAGGAACATATGAGCATCAGCTGATATAAAGTTATTTTCTAGTACTTGTTCATCATAAGATCTTCACTGTTTATCAATGCCAAGCATTGATAACAATGCATATTTTTTAATCAAATTTTTTACTATCACATAGGCAAATCCGTCATCTGTTATGTCCAGGCAGAACTAGTTTAAAGTATCATTAACAGTATTTTTCTTCTGCTGAAGACTCCCAGAATAATGAGTACTTGTATTTTTATTACTCTTGGGAAGAGATCGGCAACTACATAGATATACAAATATAATCCCAAGAATCTATAGCAGACTGCATACAATGGTGACCTCTGAGGATTTCTTTTCTATTCTAATCCAAGTTATGCTATGACTTTTATATCCATTTTTCTCTTTTTAAAATGGGATACTTGTTCTCCAGCCCAGTTCCCAAAGATTGTGTCATTCTTAAAATGTATATGTCAATTGTTCAGGTTTGTTTATTTTTTTATGCTATTGCCCAGGTTTCTGGGATTAGGTTAGATAGGACTGTCATTTCTACTCAACCAGTTTAGTCAGAAATCTGAAAGGAAAGTGGATAGGACAAACATTCTGTCTGGGATAAAGGTTCTCCTTTAACGGTAACAGGTCTTCTATCTGTTTCAAAATAAAATGTAAGAAGTAAAGTACAGAGACAATACATTCAAAACCAATTTTGAAAGGACATGTACTTTTTACTAAAACAAAAAAAAACCCCCACAACCATAAAAAGTAAATAAACACAGAAGAAACTCCTCTATTAAATAAAATGAAACAAAGTCTTTCATTTCAGTAACTGAGAAAGCAATGAGAAGAAAACACTAACTCTATTCTCCAGAGTTCAAACACTCAACATAAATTAAACCTACCTAACTCTTAGAGGATTTACTGACGTCTACTAAGAACTGTTGTTTTAACCTTTCTTTTTCTGATTGCTCTGCTCTTGTGCGTAGTTAAACATTTGCTTCAAAGAAGCTGGTCTGAGTCACTGCATCTTTCAAGTGATCACAGATTCCAAGGGCAAGAAGCTCTGTAACACTAGAGTCTTGGGCTCTGGTATGTAGTGAAGTAGGGGCTGAAATCCCACTTAAAAAGGAAGATATTTCAGTCTGAGAAAAATATGAACATATGGCATTTGAAAGAAATAGCCAAAAGAGTTCAGGATCCAATTAATTTTTGATTGAAAAGAAATCTTTAATATCACTTCATATGTAGCAACATATATTAACTTGGTCATGCATTTCAAGACTGTAAAAACCTCACATATATTCTAAGTTTTTTGATGGTTGCAGGAAAGGATCACAGGATTTTAATCACAACCAGGTTTAGCAGCAAAATACTGGAAATTATTGAATATATCATCATATCCTTCTCCCACCCCAGGTCTTTTTCGCTCTATTTTCTAGTTATTAAAACTATTAAATTATTAAATTATGCCAGCATATACTACCACATTGAATATAATTCCATTTTGTTTAAAGAGTAATTGTTTAAATGATGAATGGGTGATCACAAGGGTCTTGTTTTAAAGTAGTCAGAGTTTTTCTTTAAAGCAGATGTAGTATGGTTACACATTATTAAAAACAAACAAAAAAACTCCCACCCTCCATGTAAATTATGCAAGAAAATATAAATGCATGAACAAGATTCTACATTTTCACAATGAACAAATAGAGACATGAGGAAGGAGTTCTTTCGCTCTGTATGGAATCATTTAGCAAATCCATACTTTGCCCTATTGATTAGCCCAACGAAATAAAATTTAAATCTTTATGCTCTTGAGAGTGTCAAAGAAATCTGACATCCAGAAAGATAAAGAAACACAGCAGCATTTTACCAAGCCTGCAGACAGCTGAACAGATGTCACAGCAGACAGCAGCAGAACCAATCAAGGAGTCAAAGAGAGGAATATACCAAGGGAACAGACCCAGCCCCAGATGCCAATACTAGAAGAATTCATCTCTACAACATCTGGTTGTACCAAGCATTCCCCATATGTGAGTGTATGCATTGGATTTGGGCCTAGTGCACACAGAAAAAAAATAAAAGAACTAGAATACTTTCATCACTGCCAGGAATAAGCAAAAACTCTGCCAAGTTTCTGCTGAAATTCTGTGAATCTGACAGTCGTTTTTCTATTTGTAAATGCACAATGTGTCCCTGTTGTAGTTTTGCACATTTATAATTTAGACTCTGAAATAGGTTCCAACCTGTTTAAAAAAAAATTACCTGAGCAGCTTGCTGAAATTGACCCAGTCTGTTAATAACCTCTGAACCGCCCCCCCAAAAAACCCTCCAAATCATAGAACAACAACAAATACAGACAAAATCAATCCAACAAAAAACCAACAAAACCCCCACGAAACCCAAAACCAATACCCCCCACCCCCAAAAAACCCAACAAAATCACCACCACAACAACAAAACATTAACCAAGGTAACCTTAGGTAAATTGGAGCTTACTGGATGTTTCACTCATCGTGATTGTGATTGATATACCAATAACTTGCACTTCCTCTTACCGTCCACAAGCAACACAAATTAATAACCTTTAAAGAAATTGAAGGAATTGAATAGAAATAACACTAAGCAAAAAAATGACAGGGACCTAGATGCTGCAAAACCTGAAGCTACTAATTCCTTCTTTACTCCTTAAGTTTTTAATTAAACATTTTGTTCCATAATGGTCTATTAAAAAAAAGAAAAAAATCCCCACAAAAAACAAAAGCCTTGCATATGTAACTACAAATCAAGCAAACTGCTGTTTAGTTACTGGCAAGCCTACTTAACACCTAAAGTCACATAATTTGCTATGTATGAACTGCCAATAGTTAGATAAAAAATTGTCCAGGTCATGAAAAAGTGACAGCTTGGAGCTCCCACTCAGACCTGGCTATAATGGCAGGTTGTTATTTTTTATTTTTTTTTAAATACATACTGATCTTTTCGTCTTAAATAACAGGTGGTGTAGGCAAGCAGTCTGAGAACAGGCCACTGGAATGGGCTAGCAGAAAAGACTGCAGAGAAAGTCTTTAAGGACAGGTTTTTGGACAGATTAAAATTAAAACACTATCTCTTGTGAAAAAGACAATTTGACAAATTTTGCTCTACAATGGTCAGCCAAGGAGCCTCTTTTAATAGGAAATTTCCCTTCAGACAAATACCCTTTGGAAAGAAGTACAGAAAGAGCTTGCTACCAAACAGCCTCACAACTGTTGACTGAAGGCATTTTCAATATCACTTCTGTATAAAGAAAGATAAAGCTGTCTTTGGTCTTATTACAATGCCAAAGATGTGTCAAGGATCAGATTGTAATGGTAAGTCTACAGCTACAATGAACAAGGCTTTTACAGCCAAAACTGTTAGTGTTGAGGTTCTGAAATCTGCTTTTCCATAGGCATTATTTCATTCAAAATCTTACTATGGTCAAAAGGGACAATATTCTGTATATGATGACAGAAATTTATTGCTTGTCTAGTTAATGTTTTAACCATCTAATAGTCCACATCTAATTAATAAAAAAACCTAATAATAATAATAATAAAACAATAATAATAATTGCGTTCTAATTGCCCCTATTCTGGGGTGCAATGCTCACTCTTTTAATGTTCTTCTGGATCCCAAGCTTGATGGATACAGTTTGTTTCAAGACTTACAGTGAATGAGTTGTATCTTGACATCGTAGCTAAGAGCAAGGTTCCTTAATTCACAGATCTGGGGGCCACCTGAAGCTATTTTTATAGGGCTTTTTATCAATTCTTTTTCACACTGTATCCCATTTTAAGCTAGAAAATTGCATAGAAAATGTGTGTTACTCTGTGACAGCTGAGGAGTTTAAGTCTTTTACCACATATGGCACTCCCAGGGCTCCATCAACTTCAGGGCAGGGATCAATTGGTTGAGCTCTAGGACTATTTCAGCAAGCTACAGCTGGCTTAGGCCAAGGCAAGCCTTGCCCTATTAACTAGTGCAATGTGTAGGTCCTTGGAGTCCTGAGCAGGTGAGTTTGTGCTCTGCAATGCGAAGGCTCACAAGGGACAGGGAGATTGGTGGGGGAGTGTTGGTAACTGGGAGATTTACTTCAATGGGCACTCCTGATTCGAACTAATATGCTGATGCAGAGGCATTCTAAATGGGTTGGGAGTTTGTGTGATTTGAAAAGTGGTTTTGGCACTGAGAGTTCAGTCATCTAAATGCTTAGGTCAGTTCTGAAAAACACTAAAATGTATCTTGGAGTTCTTATCTCAAGCCTCTATTTCTTCACCTGCGTGTCAGACTACACCCTCTGCACAATTTTTAGAATATTGTCCCAAAGGCACTACCTCTCACCAGCAGACCCAAGATATTTGCAATTCTCAAGCTGCAAACCCTGGCTGAACTGCAAAATGCTATTGCTGAGCTGAGCTTTTGTAATTTTTTAATAGCTTTTATGGCTGTAGGCAGATAGCTGCTCTCAAGCGTTTCTGAAGCAGAAAAAGTGAATCCAAGGGCCAGAAACATACACATCACCTCTTCCCCTCCTCATAATGAGATGAGAAAGAGAAGATTGAATCTTCAGTTATCTCTTGCATGTGCAGCACAAAAAGAAAAGCTATATGCCTGCTACAATCACCAGTTCACCCATCCCTGCGGGAACATTTTGCAACACTATTCTAGCAGTCAACATAAAGTTATGTGGTTTACTTTAGAGAATGGAATAATACACACAGATTAATATTGTATTTGCTATCAATATAAATATGAGTTACTATGGTATTGGCAGTGTTCACTACTGCACTATTTTTTAAAATTAGTTTAGGTTGCTATATCTCATTCAGCATGTGCCAAACACTATAATCTGCAGCAAAATGATATTAGGCTCCCAAACAAAGATCTTAGGTAAAATGAATTGAAAATCACTCTAAAGCAGCAGACTATCATTGGTTCTTTCAACAATTCATGACAAATAACAAATAATTTCAAGAGTGAAAATTAAGTTTCTCTTCAATTCTGCATATCAGTATTACTCATAACACTATATTCCTTTTAATACATGCATTTTTTGTAATTAAGGAAAACATTGAATGTGTATTCCTTTACAGTTTTTATTTGGTTGGCTGTTTTCCCCTCAGAAACAAAAATTTCTGAGAAATAGAAGTTTCTAGCATTTCTAGACCTGATGGCATCAAAATGAAAGATATCTGAAGTTTTTCCAGTCTTTGCTCTTCTTTTAAATTAAACTAATCATTTCAGATGGCTTTTCAGTGCCTGAGCTGGAATAGTCAAAACCATCACTACAGTATATGCTTATGAGGGTGCTGAAGACACCGCAATGTACCAAGATATAGAATAAATCTAGAAGTTAAACTTTTTTAAAGTTAATACATTCAAATATCTACTATTCAGTATCCAGAGGCATTCCAGAACAATAGTTGAAGCTGATCTGTTTTAGGACTAGGGAGATGAAGCCTTAGGACTCTAATTTAAGGACCAACAGTTTTAAGGCAGTGCATTTCAGCAATCGTCTTACTGGACTGAACCTGAGAATCACTTTTATTTTTTATTCTATCACTATATTATGTGTAAGATAATAGAAGTTACTTTTCACTTTTTATCTAACCTGCACTTTTTTTACTCGGTCCATTAAGTTCAGAGCCCTTTAGGAAAGACACATTTTTATGTATGTTTAGAAAGCTGCAGGCACAATCTAAAGTCCATGTTCTACCTTGGAGACAAATGTTCAACTTCTTTTAATTCAGTTCACACTATGTGCTGCCTGGTGCTCTTTTATAGTTATCTTCTGACTTCCAGATCCATCACCTCTCTTCAGCCAAATGACACCAAAAGTTATGCCCTTCCCGTCTTTCAAATTTTCATATTTTTTTTCTTTAAAAAATCCTTTGAAACTTACATGCCTTGAAAAAGAAGCTTTTTGCCATCATCGGTGTCTAACCCTAAGGCCTCCATCAGGATCTATATTATCTAACAGTAGCTATTTTTGCTTATCTAAATGCACTACAAAGTTAAGGAATTATCTATATTTCTTTTTAAATAATTTAAAGCATGTTTTGAAAGACGAACAGAAAAAGAAACTCGCTTTTATCTCTAATTGAAAAGAAGAGAAAAATGAATATCTATTAACTCTTTTTTTGTTCTCTTAGACTGTATTAATTCATAACCCATAAGACACTCTCTCAGCCACGGCAGCAACATTTTAATCATATGTAATTTTGACACTCTAGACATGCAACGTAAAATTATCAAAATTTCCACAGATAAGTCCCTTAAGTAACAAGTTTCATTATCCACTTTAGCTCTAAGAGATAAAAGAACGTTTAACTAACACACAAAAGTTGGACTCTTTAGGTTTTATTGGTTTCATTTAAGCTGCTGCTCAGACTAAGAAGCAATTTTCCTTATTATCAATTGCTTTCAAAGAATTGAAAAGTGTCAAAGCATGAAATTTAATCATAAAGCACCCAGCATTCCCTCTCTTTAGAAATAGTTATTTTTCCTTCAAGGATTTCTATTATCGTCTCTTTCTTTTTGTGTTAAACATTCACTTTTCTAATGATTTTCCCTTATGCCATTTTAATAACATCAAATCTTAAACTAAGTAAAACTGCATCTCAACAGAGATTACATAGAAGGTATGAAAGAAGAAATTTAGAGTCTCTGGAAAGTGTTAGTGATGGTTTGATTGATTGCTGTCTTATTTCTGATATTTTAAAATCCTTTGTAGGGTCATTTTCTGTCTTCTAAATCTTACAAAATTGTAAAAGAAGCCCAAGACTAAATAAAACAAAATAGACAAGCAAACAAAAAATTTCCTTGATATGGGACATGGCAGGGAAAAGTTTTGAGTGGGAACTTCTAGGAGAATAAAATACTGCTAAATAAAACTGTTTTAATAACAAAAGAAACAAGAATCTCACAGAGAGTCTGAATGACATCTAGATGATTCAATAAAAATTCATGAAACAAAATTTTTTGCAACACTGCCATTATGGAAGAACAAAAGAAAAGAAGTTCACATATCAGAGAGAAGAATCAGGGGAACTGACTTAGAGGAGAATATCAGTAGAAGGTATTTCAAATAATTAAGTGGATGAATATTATTCAACCTTTCTCATTCAATTTATTACCATTTGTTCTTAGTTTGGGAGCAACAGATGTTATATGCCTATGAATTCTGAAGCAACTTAACTAGGAAACTCTTCATAGACATGAGAAAGTTATGAAAGCCAACATCCAACTTCTTTTCAACTAAAACGATAACTTAACAAGGACTCTAGGGAAATACAGAGAACCACAAACAAGCAATTTTGGTTTCTCTACTTTGAAAACATTACAGTCCAGAATAGAGTAAGTGGAGATAATGGTAAATACAATTATTAGAATCAACAAAGCTTGTAGAAAGAAATGTCTTAAAAAGAATTAGAGTTTTTGAAGAACTATATAAGCATATAAACAAGAGTAATTCACAATGTATATATGATTATGTTTCAAAATTTCTTGACAATTCTTCTTGAAAGAAATGGAGAAGGTAGGGTGTCACAGGCAAGACACAATAAATGACAACCCCTAGGGCTGTGCATCAACAGGCTGGAGTCTGTTTACTCAGCAGGGTCCTTGCTTGTGACAGAGAAATGTAATGTTTGAGGGGTGGAAGCAAAAATTCTGAGAGTTCATGACTGTTGCAAACTGTCCTGCTACAAATCCTAGTCCCAGCAGTGTGGGAGACAGCTAAGAACTCCACAAGCATTATTAATAGCCAAAATGAATAAATATCAAATAGTAGTGGATCTGGAAAAGGACTATCTGGCTGGTCATTGAGATGGTGATCTGGATAACAACCAATGAGACAGGAGTATTTAGACCGCTTGATTAGCTCACAAGCTTGCTTACTCACTAGCCCATAGCATTACTTTTCCCAACACAAAGGTCTCTGCTGGTCTGGGAAGGATGGGCACAATATTTTATCATCCATGATGTGCTGCTCCTCACAGCTGCCACTGTTGAGCATCACTGGCAAAGGTCCCTCCCTGGGCATTCCCTGTGTATTGTTTCCACACAGTTCTCTGATCTCTGGGTTCTTCCCGCATTTTTCAGATCTTTCCTCCAGCCAGGACTGTCATCTTCTCTCCAGTGTCTCTTCTTTTCCCCAAAATCCTTTCTTCTTTACAGAAACCAAGTTTGAGTGCCATTTCTTTTTTGTGGGTCATGTTCTTTGGCTTCCCCAGTCTAACCAGTGCATATGCAGAAACAATACGTAAACAGATTATCATTTGCTGCTTCTGGCCCATGTCTCTATTAAGTGGAGGATTCAGAACATGACTATACTGTTTAATTGTTGAAAAATCTACAAGCAACCTGTATGCACTGATGCTAGCAAGTGGGAGTCTTGTGTTTGAGAGTTCAGATTCTCAGTTCTGGACATTCAGCCTTCCACTCACCACCCCCGCCCACCCCTGATTAGCTGTAGGCTGTTAACATACACAATCCAATACTCCCTAAAATCAGTAAAATGGAGCGCCCTTTAGTGGTTTCTATAGCTATCCACTTGCTATTAAGAGGGTCCTAGTGATCTAGATAAAACTCAATACCTAAATATTAGATGGCTAAACCACTAATGCCACTTTGCAATATTTTTTCAGTAAATATGAAACCATGTACAGTGTGGGCTGAAAAAGTAATTGGAATTCACATTACTAAGCACCCAGTTTAATGATTGTATAATTTCCTAATTTGTCACACTTAATTTTGAAAATTATCATTTCTTTCTGTTTTGTAGATGTGATTTTATGTTTAGATTTTTTAATAGCAAGCTTGAAAGAATGCATGACATGCCAGATTCAAATTCTAATATTTTCTTTGATGTTTGATTCTTGATTGCTACTTAGAGCTGTACGAATATGGTTTCAGTTAACTTCCAAGTGATTCCATTAATATAATTATTGATACAATATTTATTTTTAAAAATCTAATTCCATACACTTTTACATATTCTATAAATATTTATGTTCTCATATTTTAATAAAACACTTGACAGCAATTAATTTATTTGTGTTGCAACTGGAAGATAATATGACTGGCAAAAAGCTCCTCAAGTCTCTTTTTATGCAACCTCTCTTCCCACACACCTACACAGATTCATATAAGAAAGGAGTTACTTCAGAAGTACCTACTGAAAATAATTCCTAGAAATATATTCTTTGTGCCATTTATGGTATGGTTATGTCTCTGCCCTCAAGACTTATGTGTGCTTACTATTGTACAAACATAAAAGCAATTAATGTGACTATCTCAATAGGTTTGTATTGGTATAACTGTAACTTAAATGACAGGAGGAGAAGGATCTCAGCTAACTGTCTAGATTACCTGTGGCATAAATAGTTTCATTATGATGTATACATTACAAATTGAGTGAAAAAATCCCATCTCAGGGATCCCATCCTAAGAGTTGGATTGCAGACATCTAAATGTAGACATCTATCTACATTCATTTTATGCTTTTTAAAAGTGCATAAAAATTTATGCTAGTGTAATTTCAGAAGTTGTTATGGATTTGAGGAGTAAATTCTAAACTCTTTGTGTGTATATATGTGTCTTTGGACCCCACTTCTGTACTCATGACCAGCATATTACATCTTTCCTTCACCTCAGTCAGCTCTCTACTTAGCAATGCAAAGTAATCTCAAAGCTGGTTAAGCATTTTAGGACATCACTGTAACCAAAGTATCCAACGCAAAGAAAGCAGTAAAATTAATTCCTCAGAATCTCCTGTATATGTAGAGCCAGGATATTCTATGATTCTATAGTGTAACCTCTCCTAGAAGTTCTGAGATAAAATATTAGGGGAATTTCAGAATCATCAGTATTTAAAAGCAGCTTGTAAGAAAGACAGATAATTTTTACCGGGGCCAGTGGAGACACAACAAGGAACAACAGTTTTAATCCACTGACAGAGGGTAGACTTAGATTAGAAATAATGAAAAAAATGTGATAAGTATAATGAGATGCTGGAACAGGTTGCCCAGAGAAGTTGTGGGTTCCTCACTCCTGGAAGTGTTCAAGGTAAGGCTGGATGAGGCTTTGAGCGATCTGATGGTAGTAGAAGGTGTCCCTGCCCATGGCAGGCGAGGAGGACTAGATGATCTTAAAAGGTCCCTTCCAATACAAACCATTCCATATTTCTATATTTTTTCCTTGCTTTTAGTTTCAAAAACTGAAGTTTTCATCACCTATTGAGACAAGCTTACTTTATGCTGGTAAGTATATATTTTGTCTTTTTAAAAGAGATCAAGTATTTGCTGCTCTCATAATGAAGATAAATGACTACATGACCTAATGATCTGATTTCTTAAGCTTGCCTTTCTTTTTCTAAAGGAATATCATTAATATTTATGTAGCACAATAATTAAATTGAAGTCAAACAAATACTTTTTTTATCTTGAAGAATAAATTTAAATTATAAATCATAATTCCACAAGAAGTCTTCCTAAAATTGTTCCCACTACTTTAAAGATTTATGTGATTGACAGTTATTGTAATGCTAAATTTCTGCAAACTGCTAATTTGTGTCTTTGCCACACACTTTGTAACTTACCTTTGCTGCTGTTAGATAAGATAAAGCAAGATTGATCTGCCTTTTTCATATAAAGAACTTCACAGTCCTTATGCAGTTTGAAAACATATGGATTAATTCCCCTTGTTCCTTTAATATTCCAGTTATTTATGAATTTTTCAGACTGACAGTCTGAAATATTAATGGTATGAACATCGAAAAAAAAAAATGAAACTGTTTTTGAAAATACCCTAGGTTCCTTTGGAAAGTATAATACTGGTAGAAAAATGGGGGAAGGAGAAAGGGAGTTATTACTTTTGAAGTACTTTCAGAAAGGAAGATGCACTTGCTGTGGCTATCCTCCATAGACACTGGTTATTTTTGTTCTAGTCTTCAATCTCTCTTACAGAGAGAGGTAATTTCTAATAATAAATTTCTCTTTTGTGTGACAGTGGAAAATACAGCTCCGTAAAATACATCCAATTAGTGATCAGGGTGTCATAGCCTACTTACTGGTATAAACTCAAAAGTGAATTTTCATTAAAACTTTGAGATATAATTGACAGTGACAAAAAATTATTATTAAAATGACATTTGAAGAATCAGTGATTTCCTTTTCATTCTATAGACTGTGTATTTAAAAAATTAAGCTGAACTATTCTGCACTTGAATTGCCTGTTCCCACTATCTCTTCTCTCTCTACCTGGCTTTATTCTTGTCTTGACATACTGAAAGTCATAAGGATGAGTTATTACTCAGTGAAGTGACAGAAGGTCTTAAACTCTTCTTTTCAGTAATGGCATACATGAGGCAGAAAAGTCTAATGGAAGAAAGTAAAACACACATGCCAGTTCCTCAGAAACATAAATTTTACATGTAAAAAAGATGCTAAGCTTCCTAAACTTGTGAGAATTCCTCCTCACACACTGGAAAGCAGTTTAACTTGAAACTGATTTTTTAGTAAACTTCATAAAAGAAAGGGAGACTAATGGCTATTCTGTATTTAAACACACTTAAGGAGAGAGAAAAAATATTGTAGAATTTTCTCAAACCCTTAAATGAAAATAAAAAATAATGTTAGCTAAATAAAAGAATATAGATTTTCTGTACAAGGGACTTACACGTCAGACATTATAAACATGATCTTTCATATATTCGGTCGATAAAAGTCTGCATAACAAACAAAAACCTCTCTAAGGAGAATTTTTTTTTTTTCCTGAGGAACTAATACACAACAAGCTAGGTATGAAGATGAAGATGTATTGTTGAACCAAATTACACTGAGGGGAAACATAAATAAACTCTGTAAGACTGTCAGATTCAGAGAAGCCTTTCAGGCTGGAGGCAACACAAACACGATGAGTACGACGTCATAGTGCCAGTAGTTATATAACAAGAATTTTAAAATAAAATCATATCCCAAATTCAATTTGTCCTTTTTTTTTTTTTATTTTAGCTTTATTTTCACATTTCGTGACTAGCTGATCTCATAGAGTTGAAATACTAGGGAAAAACTCACATATTAGATAGACAGTGATATTAAGAATTACTCAAATACCTTAGGTAAATAACAGATTATGTATACCAGTGAGCATGAATATTCTTTCTTTCATATGCATACTGCATTTACATTTACTTCAGCAGAATATTTAAGAATGTCAGTCTAAAACGTGTATTACTCTCAAAGTGTTTACAACTTTGCAACACAAAATACTTACAATGTCTTTTCATAAATAAAAACAAGTGAAAAATAAAATAATATTTGATTCAGATAACTAAAATGCCAGAAATAAATGAGTCTTTTCTTTTTCCAAAATTATTGCTGATTTTTTTCCTCTCCTCAGACTGAGAGGAAGACAAATGGAATATTAGATATTATTCACAGACATAATTTTTTTCAATTTTAAGCACATTAATCTCAAGTTCAGGAGTAAAAATTACTGATATTCAAAGAAACTAAGAAGAAAACCTTACCCTATACATAGAGATTAGAACACATTTCTGTAATGTCAAATTTAAAAGTCTCCTTATAAACATGCCGTATTCTGCTTTAGACCACAGAGTTGAAATTGAGCCCACTTCATCATCAAAATACTGTGATGCTTGGTATCTGGAAGTTAAATTTGAAACACTAATCAGTAGTTGGTTTTAATGCACTGTATCTCTGTAACATATCCAAAGCATTTAATCTGATTTTTTTTATTATGATCCGATTTTTAAAAACTCTTACATGACCCTATCTTCTCAGTACTATGTAATCACAAGAATAATTGCAGTATAGTAGCTTCTGGATAGTTTCTTTCAAAAACCGCACTTTTAATTGATTCTATTATTTGCCAGGAAGAAAAGGAGCACACACAGTCCTAATCATTGTCTCACACAAAAAGGACATTCAATTAGTGTTTCATTATTTAGTGGTGTTTAATGTCACTAACATCAGTGAATATTACCATTTTCTTTCAGCTAGGAAGAGAGATACTCCTGCAGTAGGACTCCTTTAAGGCAATCTATCCGTACACATGCACATATATACTGAGAACTATTATAGAAACATAAACCAGAGAAGAACTGGCATTAGATATCAACGGATTTTTTTTTTGGAGCCTGAATTGATCCAGTCTCCCACAATTCATTTGGAAGTAAATGTACAAGTAGATGAAGTCTATACTTGAAACCTAGGTAGGGTTTCCTGCCCTCCATATTTTTTGTACTGTGGTGTCTGCAAAGTGATAGACTTCAGTATGTTTGAGTTTCTCACCCCAGGTAATGTCTGTGTCACTTCAAATTTAAAGCTTGAGAAAAGCTGTATTCTCAGTTCAGGAAGACTGAGCTTCCCGAGAAATAAAGGCTTCCATCAGCAGAGCTGATCTTCCACACAGTATTTATCTGAAGAAAGAAACCCAAAATCTCCAAACAAACATCTCCCTGTTCAGATTTTTGACAGTGATTATGCAAAGTGTTCATACTGCTCAAGTTCTTTTCCAAGTAGACCCCCTCTCTTCAGTGTTATATTGTAACTGAAAATAAAATACTTCTATAAAGTTTCAAGGATTGTGAGAAAAAAAAGGAAAAAACCCTCAAACACCTCTGCAACTGATGTTACGGTTCTTCCAGCAACTGCTTTGTTTGTAGTCTAATCTTCTGCCTTTGTGAGTCTGTGGCAAATTTGCACCATCTGTTAATAAAAAAGGCCAAGGCTGAAGGTCCTGTCCACCATGACCTTAGGCAAAGAAACAAGTGAGAATTCATATTAAAACTTCTACTCATAAAATGAACAAGAAGATCTGCTCATTATCCCCTTACTCCTGACATTCCATTGACTTCTATATGAATTTTCCATTCTCTACACATTTTCTACTTGAATTATAAATTTATGTATTTGACCCCACCTATGTTTCTTATGTTAAAATAGAAATTAACAATAGGTGATAAAGCACAGGGATTTTTGTTTTAAATACATTTCCAGAATTACCTTTTTATTAGATGAGTAAAAATGATCAGAGGGATGGGACACTGCTCCTATACGGAAATGGTGAGTGAGTTGGGGTTGCTCAGCCTGGAGAAGAGAAGGCTCCAGGGAAAGACTATAGCAGCCTTCCAGTACGTAGAGGGAGAATACAAGATGGGGACAGACTGTTTAGCAAGCCACTTCTCAGTAAGAGAAGGGGTAATGGTTTAAGCTAAAGGAGGGTCTGTTCAAACTAGTTATTAGGAAGAATTTTTTTTACAATGAGAGTGGTGAAATCCTGGAACAGGCTGCCCACAGAGGTGGTGGATGCCTCATCCCTGGAACCATTCAAAGACAGGCTGGATGGGGCTCTGAGCAACCTGATTGAGTTGAAGATGTTCCTGCTCATTGCAGGACTAGATGACTTTTAAATGTCCTTTCCAAAGCAAACTAGTCCATGATTCTATGTTTCTATGAGTTGCTGATCCTCTTTAGATATTTCAGCCAGAAAGTTTCCTTTGTATAACTTAATCATAAATACTGCCAGCATCCCATTTACCAATCTTAATAGTTAAGCCCCCTTTCACCTATGATTTTATAAGTATTTGACATCAAAAAAGCTTCAAATAGAATAAAACAGAAACACAAGAAAAACAAATAAAAATTATTTTGCAGTCAAAGACTTTTAGCAAAAAAAACCCAAACAACTCTGTTAATTAAAATAGGATTAGTGCTGAAGCATAGAAAACTGCCTTAGAAAAATCTACATCTGTGAACTAAAGATAAACTTAAGGATACCAATTTTCAGGTGAACTTAGAGATAATCTTCTTCTCCCACATAAACCTAAGCTAAAAATTTAAAGTCATTAAAAGTACAACTAATATAGTTTTAGTTATTTGCTCCCTGAAGACTGTGTCTCACAAATACTTTCAGAAGAAATTCAGTTGTATTTGGGACAGGTCAGTGAACCTAAAGAATAATTTGCTTTCTATCATTACTTTTGCAGCTCCAAAGCAAAAAGGTCTTTTCCTACAAAGTGAAAGGTGAAAGGTAATGTTAAAGTGAGATGTGAAAATGAAATCCTTAACTGAGTTTGTATGTAGAGTGATATCTGTGTACAGTGGGAAATTATTATAAAAAATATGCCAAAACCACACAACAATCCCTTTAAAATCCTTTCTTAGAATCACATTTCCTGTTATTTCTTGTTATAGGCTTCTGAGGACCAACATTTAACACACTTTACTGATCTATATTTTAGCAAACCATTCTCATATCACTAAGCAAATAGCATATTTGCCTTGCCAGTATAATCCTTGTTATATTCCTCACTTTTTCTCCTTACATTATTCTCATCGTTTACAGCCAGTTTGAAGATTACTAGTTTCTTGTAATCTATAAAATAGAAATTATTTCAGTTATTTTTAGACCTGTTTGAATTGCATTTAAATGCAATGTATCTAACTGCTAAATCTTTTAGGACACCCTATGCAGAGCTAATAAAAAATAATTTCACATTTGTTCGTGTGTGTCTGGTTCCTTTTTTCTTTTCTTTTTTCTTTAAACAGGACAGCTAATCTATGTATAATCCTTTCTTTAAATTAAATTCTGGAATTTTGTGACAGGATCATGTTTCGAATTAACGTAAATCTTAGTATAGGCAAACCAAATAATTACTGCAGTCTTCTGATCCATCTTAATGTTCACACTTACTAACAAAGATTTAAGCATAAAGACACCACTGCCATTCATTTGGTGAGGATTAATTCACCAAGGGTAACATAAAGCAGTGTCAGTGGATTGACACTGCTGAGTTTTTAGGATACAGTTCTGTTAACTATTTAAAGGCAGTCTTCCCTATAGAGCTGCCATCTTGAAGATAAATTTAATCAAATTGGAAATAAATATTGGAGTCATGAAATGTATGCACATGGTATGAGCATTTTGATTCAGTTATCTGCAATGTTTAGTAATATGAAGACTTTGAAAGTAGATGATACTGTCTATTGAATTTTGAAGTTGATTTTATGAGGAAAAACACAGTCTATATATTATGGCTGTATTATCAGGGGCTTTGTCTTTAATATGTAGCAATCTTATCAAAAACTTGAAAAGCGTGACAGGTTTGGCACGTTTTTCAGGTAGGAAAAGAAAAATACATTTCCTGAGGACACTCAGGAAATCTGTGTTTATTTTCCCATAGTTTTTTGTTACAATAAAACAGAATTTTGTATTCTAGACAATTCCTTACCAAAATTGTTGACAATCTACAATTTCAAAGGATGGGATGGGTTGGAAATTAGAATACTTAAACCTCAGAAACATAATTTTAAGGTGTGCTTTATCACTGACTTGTTGAGATTACAGATTATTTGAGATTAAAGAATAAAATTATTCTGAATTAGATAAAAATAAATAAATAAATAAGGATTTGGTTTCATTCCTTATATTTTTCTCCATTGGAAGGAAAATAAAAATAAGATAATAACTCACTAAGATGTTCTACAAAATAACTCACTAAGATGTTCTACAATATTAACACAAAGGAAACTTCACCATTTTGCTCATAAAAATTTATGACTATTTCAGATAGGTAGTGGATTATACTTAGATCACTTTCTTCATAAATTAACTAGTTTATTACCAACATCTCTTTTCCCCATTAAAACACTTACCTACTATCACACAGACATAGTATTCATGACTTTATGCCACCATATGGATGCTGAACCATAAATCTTTAGCCTTTTCAGGCAAGAAGTTCATTAAAGCTTCAAATTATTTAAAAAAATTTTTTTTATTGCATCATAACACATACAATCCAGATGCTAGATTTTGCCCTCTTTCAAAATATTCTGTTAAAGCGTTTTCCCACTCTTTTTAGGATCCTGTGGGTGGCTCTACCCTTCAATGTATTGGCTTACAAGCTACAGCTGTGTACCTGCAAGCTTGATGTCAGTGCACTCCATTGCCTCCTGCAGGTGTTTTATATTAATGTTAATGAGGACAGATACCAGCATAGAGCTCTTTGTTATTCCACTTGATTTGAAGATCGTTATTATTGTATTTCTATTCCTAGTCTGAGTTAAACATTTCATGTAAATTGCACTTGCTTTACTCTTAGCCTTTTGGCAAACTGAATTATTTGCTTGGGAAAAATTAAATGGGAAAACACATAGATGCGTAAATGCACAATAGTAAACATTTTTTTCCTTATTTAAATGTGTGCCCTTCCTTCTGTTTTGATATTTTAACCACAGAAACTCATAGCACAAAACAGTTATGGTAGGCAAAGAGCTTATGAAAATGCAAAATATATACATAATTATCTGAATAATTCTGTTTCCTCTCTGGATTCAAAATTGTAACTGTCTTGGGGAAAAAAATTTTAAAAAAAGTCTTCCTTGCAACTTCTCCACATTTATTAATCAGCATTTCTGTGTTATTTTCTGTGGTTCAAATAGCAGAATCATTAAGTTTGCTTATTTCTAAACTGATTGCAAAGAAATAAATTGTTTATATTCTTTTTTACACAATGCTGAACACTCCTTGTTAAATATTGTGTGCATGTTTATACATATATAAATACAGATGTATATAAAAATATATGTATTCAGATTAAATACACAACACATAATTTGCTTAAATGTCATAATGAGATGTAATCCCTTTTTATATTGAATTTCCCTATAATTGTGGTGCTGTAATTGTAGGCAATAAAATAAAACCTTGTTGTGGTGCAGATGTTACCTGGTTTTATGTTTTTATTATATGCAAATTAAATTGTACTACTCCTGATTTATCTAAACCACACTTGGACTTCCTCTGTTTTACCTACATTCATTTCACAGGGAATACTCTGTATGCTCAATTACTTATGGTTGTACAAAAATTTTGAGGAAGTAAATTCATATGTAGAATTTTTGAAGCTTGTGGTTCAGATGATAGCTATGATGTCACTGAGTGTTGGTAGGACTTATCAATAAATTAAGAGGTTAATGAAGATGTATCAAAGTCTCAAAATGTTTTTTTTTTCTGGATCACAGATCACTTTGCATCTTGTTTAACTAAGGCTTCCTAATATAATACATATCATACCTGCAAGTCCTTTTGTTTCCAATTGAAATCTTTTGATCACAAAAATTTGTATTGCAGATATCTAAAAAATATCTTATAGGAATAGAAAACAAACTGAAAAACTTGAAACATTAAAAATTTCCAGTAAAGAAATTAACAGCCCTGGAAGTAATTTCCTATTAGACTATTCTGGAGAAAGACCTTGGGGTCCTGGTGGACAACAAGCTGTCCATGAGCCATTTTGGGGCCAAAAATGACAGTGGTATCTCAGGCTGCATTAGGAAGAGCATTACCAGCAAGTCAAGGGAGTTGTTCCTGCCCCTCTGCTCATCCCTGGTGAGGCCACATCTGGAATGCTGTGTCCACTTCTTGGCTCCTCAGTATAGGAGAGACATAGAGCTCCTGGAACAGGTCCAATTGATGCCCAGGAGCAAATGATTAGGGGACTGGAGCACCTGAATTACGAGGAAAGGCTGAGGGAGCTGGGCCTGTTCAGCCTTGAGAAGAGACATCTTGAGAGGAGACATCATCAATGTATGTGAGTATCCGAAGGGAGGGAGCCAGGCTCTTCTTGGTGATGCCAAGCAATAAGGCAAGGAGCAATGGGCAGAAACTGGAACACAGGATGTTCCATTTGTGCCACTGTGTGGGTGTTGATGGAGAAAGCTGACGCTTGTTCCAAAGAAAACCTTGGCTAGGAACTCCCGGCAGTGCTTTTGGCACCTCGCTAGACAGCTCTCTCACCTGCGCGGTAGGAAACACGCAGCCACGCTCACACTGAGCTTGCCAGCTCCGGCGGTACTACAGGCAAAGAGTAGAGGCAGCTCTCACTAGAGGTTCTGATGGTTATTCCAGCCCGGATCCATCCAAGCCAGGGAGCAAGAGGGAGGGCCTCAGCTCCGCACGTTCTTATAAAGGGGTACAAAAAGGTGGGGTAGTACAACAAGGACCAGTGGAGGGGAACCAGGGGGCAGAGTGGTCAACTGGCTGCTGGCCAATCAGACAGACCTGACCTGCATAGGGTCACAGGATCAGATGGGAGAGGCTTTTCTAATTGAGCTACGGAGCAGGGAAAAACTTCAGAGTTTGTCCACCAATGGGTTCCCTTTGAACCTGGGCTCTTTGGCCCCTCAGCCATCACAGTTGCTGGTTCAGCTGACACAACACATTTGAACATGAGGAAGAACTTTACTGTGTGGGTGACCAAGCACTGGAACAGATTGTCCGGACACAAACCTGTGCCATGTGTTCTAGGATGACTCTACTTGAGCATGCCGGTCAGACCAGACGGACCCCAGTGGTTCCTTCCAATCTTACCCATTCTGTGATTCTGTGATTAGACAGACATTAACAACATCCTGTTAGTTCTAGCAATGGTCCAACTAAGTGGATCATGAATTGACTAGGAAAGAATACAAGGACATAGGAAACATAAAATCATTACTTTCTAGTGCTTATAATTAAGAGTAGAAATTAATGTGGAGCAATAACTGCTACAAATTTCAAACAATAACTTTTGGTTAAGAAATAAGTGAGGACTCTTCTTGATTTCAAAGGATTTAGGTAAACTGTTTTACCACAAGAAATCCAAACGTTATAATGTGATTTTATATATACATACACCTTTATTTTACACATATATTAAAAAAGTCTGTAGTTCTTTTAAAAATTGAAAGCAATATTTATAGAGTATATCGTTATATTCAATTAGATAAATGCTTTGAATATGTTCAAAGCCATCTTAATGACGTAACAACTTTGGTCAAATGGTCTGTTAGGTGAATAATTGCTATGTTCAGAAAGCTCACATTTTTGTTCTTGAGGTGTCTGAAATTGCTCTTGTGATCAGAAGAATATCTGAGGCAAAATATACCTACAGTTACTAGGAATAGTTATTACAGTTCCAGTAGGAGAGAAGGTGGGGTGCATTTTGACTCATGCTGATTGCAGAATTTAGTTGTCTGAAATAATCAGCATGAATGTACAAGGGATGCTTTTCCCTTCATGGCTGCATTACGAGCTTCAATTCTGACGCTGTAGGGTTATCCTTTCTTCAGTATTTTTTCTGCCCTATCTGTTCTTGATATGCCAAGGAAGCCATAAGAAACCGAATTTGTCAGATTAAAGCAGGCATTCAAATCCTTATTTATTACCTTAAAGTTATGATGTTTTCCTGCTGCTGAATTATAATATATTCTTGCTCATGAGAAACTAGCAGTATTGAAGTATAACATGTGAAATGGAACAGTGGGTAGGAAAAAGTAATTTTTCCTCCTCTCAGATCTCGATTCTTGCTGTTTTGAAACTCCTGACTACATGAACTCAACAGGAAAGATATCTTATGTAGAAAATAATTTTGTTAGGTAAGGAATCATGAACAAAAATTGCTGTTGCACATTAGGTTAGAAGAAGGCGTTACTAATCTAAGGACAACAACACAAAAAAGTCCCAGGTGCTTATCAGCAAATTCAATTACACTAACAAAAAATGGCTTATAAATGCAAAGCTAAGAAGGTGTTTATATCACTCAGGTGGTATTTTTCGTTGTTGCTTTTTCATGGATCTTTACCAGAATTTGATGAGATAGGAGTAAAAGGAAACATCAAGTATTCATAGGCAGACCACATATATTAAAAATAATGAAATTGCTCTGCATATAGTAGCTTATCCAGCAGATGGTCACAGCATGCACCCTCATTAGGATGTCTGCTAGAAGCTTAGATTCCTGGCATAAGGTAAAAATGGAATATCCAGGTGATGGAGGCTAGACACAGGTATTTATCATTTACAAAACTGTTTTTCAAAGAACTGTGAAGTCTATAGATCTTTTGTAATATATATGTACTGGCAGTTATTTTAGGCTGTTTTCAGACACAATTTATGAATCTTCTGTAAACTAACCATTGATTTTCACCCTGTGTTAACAAAATTTGAGTTTTGGGAACAGCAGAAAAAAGCAGGGAAAGTTGAACATTTTGAGAATTGTTGTGATACCAATTTGTATGCATTTGAGTTAATTTCTAGCCTGCTGGGGCAACAGTGACTCTTGGTATCATTTATTTTTTATTCCTGGGAAAGCCCATTTCTAAAACTATACCAGAATTACACAGTGCATGAGAAAGAAAAAAACCTGTTATAGAAAAGGATGAAACTGATAGCTGTGAGAGAAAGAGGGAGGAAAGGAGAAGGAGAAGGTAGGAAGAGAGCAAGAGAGGAGTGGAGGAAGAAGGAGGAAGAGAGAAAGAGAGAAAAAATGAATACAGGAGCCTGTCTTAGGCTGAAGCCTAACACACTATAAATGATGCCTTACTTGGAATCCATTTCTTATAGCATGATGACACTTCTTATTTTAGATGCCTTCAACCATTACTCCCAAGAAGCCTCTCCCTGTATCCACTGAAAATATATTTCTGTGTGCAGCCTGATCCTCACCATGGCAAGTGACAGACATCCTGACAGCAACAGTAGCTTAGAGAACCCATCAAGAACATCACTGAGAAAAAAGGGGATTAAAAAACGTCAAAAAAAGCTTACCAAAACAAGCAAACAGAATTCCCCCAAAACAATGTGACAACTAGATGTTAAAAAGAACAAACAAGCAAACAAAGCAAAGGCACCTTTTCTTTTTATTTTTTTTCACGAGGATTCAATGTAAGTGCAAGAATATCTCTAGATAAATGAGTTTAAAAAATTGCCTATCAACATATGATTCTAATGGAAGCCATCTGTGTTTTGGACAAGATAAACAGATTTATCTCTCTCTGGGAGCTTGTGATTTATTTTTGCTTTAAATAGTAAAGTGGATTCCATTTTTTCTAATAGTTTGTTCACAGTAAATATTCTTTACTTTTTAAAGGATATGAATGGACACAAGAGAGGAAGGTTCCCTGTTTGTCTCCTCCTGTTACTTTCCAGGTCAGGTAGAAGTGCATGCAAAGAACAGAACATTATGCCTTCACTGAAAGTGAAGAGTATTTTCAGGGTGGTACAGAGAGACACAGTAGGAATTTATAGCAGTTTTGCTACTAGAGGAGATCAAAAGAAATACAGACAAGTCCTCTCCTGAAGAAAATTTGATTGTACTGTGCAAAGTATATTGAAAACCACAAAGCCAATAAAAGTTGTTTTAGACCAAGACTGGAAGAAAACATTCCACATGGCAGGACATGTTAGGCAGAGCAAAGTTTTGCTAATAAACTCTTTAATCCTCATGTCTTAGTATTTGGGTCTGAATTTTCTCATTACCATAGTTTGTGTTCAAATAAAACCTGGCATTAGGAGGTCAAAGGTCTTCCTGATGCTTTTGTTGTACATATTTATTAGCTTTTTAGTTCATATCATAGGTTGCCTTTGAAGAAAATCTACCACTATTTCCACTCCTTATATTTGGTTAACATTATGAATCAGTCTTAGAGAACATAAAGAGGGTTACTCTTGGATGACACATAAGCAAAAGAAGCTCTCTTGGAGACCTCTTAATATGTTGTACTGTTAATGGTCAGTTGCTCTGTGGTATTCACCTAGAATTAGTTTATCAGAAAACATGTTTAATGTGGACATTGGATCATGAAAATCAATTATTTCTCCTTACATATCTGCTCTTATTGGCACATGCTTAGTTTAAAAAAGTAATTTATGAAGAATGCTTACTTTAAGAAAGGAGGTGCAAGCCAAAAGTTGGCCAAGTTAGGTTCCCATATTTTACAAGTCCTTGTATTCAGAAAATCAGGTTCAAGAGGAAGGAAGAAAAAGTGTCTGCTGAGACTTCATCTGTTTCATTTCAAAGTCCTATGTCTCAGCTGAAATACTCCCTCAAACACATTTTTAGATACAGTGCTACATTTGTCACTAAAGTGGTAAAACTTTAATTATGCATTTATGATTTCATACTCTCTAGGAATAGAATGGCTAAAGCAACTAAAGTCAAAACACACTGCAGTGTGCTTAACCAAATAATCAAAGACTTGAATCTGGATACCTGTATCATTTGTAAAATAATTACACATACTGTGATTTCATGAACTAGTCTTTATGGTTACATCAGTATTGTTAAATAGAAAAAGGCAGGGAATGATTTTTGGCCTCAGTTCCCAGTGGCTCTTGATGCTGAGAGCTAGCCCCATCTGTGCTGGATTGCTTTGGAGAGAACTAGCTGGAGTTCTCTGAATCAGAGCCATGGGATGAACAACCATGAAGTAGCAGTTGATTGGAACTATGTGACTACATTCATCCTCAGTTCTGGCTCCTCATTACAAAAAGACATTAACATACTACAAGGACTTCAGTAAGAGGCCAGAGATGATGAAAGTGATGGACTATCTCTCCAATGAGGAAAAGCTGAGACAACTTTTCAGCCTGGAAAAGAAAAAGCCAGGGGAGATCTCAGTGTGGCCAAGATGACAAATATCATCCTTACTTCTATCAGAAATAGTGTGGACAGAAGGACCAGGGCAGTGATCATTCCCTTGTACTCAGCCACTGGTGAGGCTGCACTTTAAATCCTGTGTTCAGTTTTGAACACTCACCACGAGAAAGACATAAAGGTGCTGGAAGGTATCCAGAGAAGCTGGAAAAGGGTCTAAAACATACATCTAGTCTTATTCTGAGGAGTAGCTGAGGGAGCGTTCAGCCTGGAGAAAAGGAGGCTCAAAGGGGCCGTATGGGTCTCTACAACTGTCTGAAGGGAGGTTGAAGCCAGGTGCAGGTCAGTCTCCTCTACCAAATAACAAGCTATCCGACAAGAGGAAATGGCCTCAAGTTGCACCAGGGAAGGTGGATTGGATATCAGGCAAAATAACTTCACTGTAAGGGGTGTCAGGTGTTGGCATAGGCTGCCCAGAGAAGTGGTTCCTTCATATCTACTGGAGTTATTTTAGAGATGTGGTACCTAGGAACATGATTTAGTGTTGGACTTGACTATATTAGGTTTATGGTTAGATTCAATGATCTTAAAGATCTTTTCCAATTGAAATAATTTTATGATTCTATAATAATGTCTATAAACACCTGAGGTGAGGGTACAAAGAGGATGGAGCCAGGCCCTTTTCAGTGGTGCCCAGTGACAGGACCAGAGGGAAAACCAGAAGTTTCCACATTGTTCTAGTGTTGGCTTGGGTATAGAGAAGGATGGGACAGGACTGGGTGGGACAGGCTGTGGTGGGGTGGGGCAGGGTTTAAAGGGAAGGGAAGTGAGAGGAGAGCAGAAATAGAAGCAACAAAAATTATTAATAATGGTAAAAACCCCTTACTAACTTGCTTTTTCATTTGCATATTAGGTATGTTGCATTTGTCATCATTCAGCAGATATCCTTACTAGTGATAAAACCAGTTCAGTTTCAGATTCCACATGATACTTATCAATTTTGCCCAGCTGTACCCCCTAACCTGTGATATAAAGACAATTGTGGGTTTTTGGATTATATATAATGGGAATTTCTATTTTCTAATAGAATCCTAATTTCTTCTAGACATATATACACATACATTTGTATGAGAATCCTAATTTCTTCTAGACATATATACAAATACATTTGTATGAGCAGTGCAGGGTGATGGACAAGCGGTCAGCTGGAACGAAAAAATGGATAGAAAGTAGTTACACCAAATTTTCTGTTGTGAGATAGACTAGTTCATACATAGTATTAAAATGAAAGCAAACACTGAGCTAGTAAACAACCAAAATATCTGGAAATTCTTATAAATTCAATCCTATAATTCTGTCCAGAGGAAAATTTATCAGTATTTTTTCTTGTTGGTTTTATTTTTCTATTTGCCAGAAAAAAACTTTCATAACTTTAGTCCAGTCTTTCTTCTGAAACTTCTGTTTAATATTACACATGTATAATCTTCATGTTATGATTAAAATTAGAATTTATGCTTCTGTCTAGGGGGTATTTTCTGAAAAAAAGACGCCATATACATCTAATACACCCTGGTAAACTACCATGAACATATATAGTACCAAGGTTTGATGAAGGAAATAAGGATTTTAGACTAGACTGTGTAAACTAACTTACTTTTTTTTGCCAATATCCCTCCATGCAAAAAACTTCAACCATAATGTAAGTAATTTTGATACAAGAAAATCGATCATAAGGATTTATAGCACTGCTACATTTCAATCAGCTCAGGAGCCTGCAATTTATAATCTTTTGATCTACTGAAACCAGCCTGGCACAGATCAAAACAACTTAAGAAGAACTGCAGGGTACAAAAATACTCCTTGTAGGAATTAATTTAATAAAGAAGATACATCATAGAGCTTTATTAAATATTGTAATAAAATCTTTGGATAGGTGAAAGACAAATCCCAGGGGTAGCACAATCTGCAATAGCAGAAAACAAATCAAAACAAACAGTGATTTATGTTTCCAGCTCAAAACTTTTGCATTTACAAAAAGAAAAACTTATTTTAAGATCTGGATCTTCATAAACAGGTACCTCAAGGACCGTATTTAGGTTCTAAATTCTGCTACTATAAAATCTATTCTTTATTCCTGAACTATTTATATACAGTAAGGACCTCTATCTGCATTTCTGAGGGGACAACTTCATTTTATCCAAAATGTGTATGTCTACCTTGCTTGCAGACTCTCTAGATCAGACAGACTGTCTACCACTTGAGATACCTCATATATTGTGTAATTTTTTGCATAAATTAAAGTAATTCTTTTTTTTGTGGGATGAAACATCATTTCAAGCTTCATGGTGCTATCAGGAAAACACATTGTGTCATAAAGGAAATTTGAACACACCAAGAATGTTTGAACACTGCTTGAGCACTGACTGATTGGAAGGAGACAAACTATTTGCAGTTTTACTCATGCTGCTTAATGAGTGCTTGTGTAAAGATGGGTGGAGGTAAAATTAGAGGAAACTGGGAAGTTATATTCACATCTTAACAGAAGTTATAACAGTATGGAAATTATAGGGTGAAATGCAGTTACTACTCCCTGGATGGAATGTGATTTCCATGCCTGAAACCTATGCCACAATGATTCCCCACACACCCAACCTTCATCCTTAAGCACATGCTAAGGGGAAGAGTGGAGTCCAGGCTCTGTTGGAATCCTTGAAGGGAAGGGGAATTCAATGGTACTTTGTAGCTGATAAAAGAAGTAGCAGACTTCAACTGAGGGAGAGAGATGTCTTGCTGCTGAACCACCAACTGTGGCAAAAACGCTCTCCTCAGATGAACTTAGTTCATTATAACCTAACTGTGACTAACACACAACTCCATCCAAAGTTACCCACCTCCAAGGTATGACCACTCCTCACTGAGGAAGTGTCTATATTTTATTGACTGTACATTTAAGAGCGAAACAAGAGAAGTTTTAACCAATCAGTAACAAAGGTAGGTATGAATAGAGTCATTCAAGCTCCACCTAAACATAAAGATATAGTATAAAATGAAGTTAGGAGTGAGGAGAAGTTAGGGAAGACTTGATCATAACTTCTGGGACCAGTCAACAAGCTGAACCTGTCTTCTTCATAAACAATTCTATCGAGTAAGATCCGTACTCTACGTGCACTGATTATCTCAAGCTGGCTTTGATTGGTGACTAGAGCTTGTCTGTGCATTGCTTTGAATAAGTTTTTGCAGTTATATACTATCACCAGCAATCCTTGAACCTTAACCTGTCACAGTTTTCTGTTATCATTGTGTATAATACAGAGTGTTATTCTGTAGACTTAGTTAGTGTTGGTCCTTCAAGGACACTGACAGTCACCAGCAGCAGGTAGCATACTCAAATAAAAGTGCAGAGACCTGGGAAGGAGTCTGTCTTGGGCTGTTGGCTTGTGACCCTGAACAAGACAGCCGGACTTCCCTCCAAACCAGCACGCTGCTCCGTGGAAAATCCTCATAATGGGTTGAGCACAATGATCTTAGCTTTCCAAAGCAAGTGGACACATATGATATCTTTCCAATAGCCTTACTGAAAACCTTCTAAATTCCATATATAGGAAGATTTTAGTATATTTGGGGTTGGTTGAATGTGTAATTTCCTACTAGATATTTTTTTCAACACTATTGCCCAGGACAGATGAGATTATAATTGTTACTCATAATTCAGTGTTCATGTGTTAATATACTGTGACCATGGAAAAATTTTGCATATCATTTATATCTGCCTAAAGCAGAGTGGAATTGTACTCTGCTGAAAACTATTGCTGTCTGATAGTTACAAAAATAATAGAGACATTTAGCTCAGCTCCAGGGGCACATGTCCATGTACCTATAATCTATTTCCTAGGTGAAATCAGTCTTATTCCCTGCCTTTTAATCTAATTCTAAATAAATGTGTATCTTTATTCAATACAATTGAATGTAGGCATTGAAAAGAGATGCAAAAATTATGCATATTTTCATTTTGTGTTCTTTCCACAGTACAAAATAAAAAAGCCATAGAAACATCTTAAGAATCTCTTCACTGAACATGGAAGACACCTAAGAGTGTCTTCACTAAGGAACTAAGGTTCATAAGTCAATTACTTCCTTGAGTATCTAAAATTTGCTACCATGAATTCAAGTGATATAAAAACTTAGTGGGGATTTCAGAAGAGCTTATTTGCAACTCAGTTGCTTAAGTCCTTTCAAAACATACAGGGTATGTCTTTGGATGGGATTTATCTGGCCAGTAGAAGATGTATATTCTTTGGTCAAACAAGAACTAATCACCTTTTTCTCCTTTTAGAGATACTTTCACAGTAAAATTCATATTGTTGTGATGTAAATGTCCACTATAAAATATACTAAATACATTTTTAAAATGCATTTATTTTTTAAAAATTATGGAAAGAATCAAGGAAACTATCTTTCGTCTACATACCTACATTTTATCAGATATATATATAAGACTAATGTCCAAGGTTTTTCAATGAATTTTCAGTGGCCAAAAAGCTTGGTCAGAACAGTAGCTCTTTAGCAAAGGTAAGCATGTGGCAAAGAAGAACCTCAAATAACAATCTTTGTCAGTGTAATGGCACATATTTCACCCAGGTATTCCTAGGAAGATGTGTCCTCAAATTGAATATTGTTTTTAACAGGGGTTTTTAACTCCCCACATTCACCACATTTACCTAGGGCTGTGACAACCTGGCCCTAATTCTATTTAACACAGTAATTAATATTTTTATTTTGTGGTTCAGAATGATAAAATTTAAAAATTAAATCTTAAAAAATATTCTGATAACAAGCTTATAAAAAGGTTTCACTGAGGAATAATTCCCTTAGCTTGATGCATAACCATTACAACTATTTGTACACAGTATAATTTTCATCATTAATCCATTATCCCTGGAGGGAAAATGAGCCTGGGTACTTTAAAAATATTGATATTCACTGCATCAAGCACTTCTGCAATAATATGGCCATTCAAATAATATTCAATAGACTTATTTTTATTTAAAATGATAGCATACATCTCATTTAGGATAAAAAATTATTAGAAACCAGAAAGGAATAAATTATACCCAAATTTTTCAAAAATGATCATTGCAATTTATCCTGGATGGCAATTTAGAAAATTTTTTTTTCCTGAGTAGTCTGTTTTTAAAAAGGCAACTAATATTACACTGCAGGTATCAACTCAATAGTCTCAACTCAACAGTCTCTCTCAGATGTATGTTGAAATATACGTATATTTCAAAACAAAAATACGTTTGATTACAATTTAAATCACCATCTATACAAGAAGCAATCTGCCTCTGAAAGTAAACACCACTTCCAGACATAGACCATGTGCTGGAAGGCCCAATATAATTTGGCGTTTTGAAGCACAAAACCCCAGGCTTCCTGATGCTCTGGATTTTATCCAAGTTTACATGGTATTCAGTGTAAATGAAAGATTTAATTATTTTAAGAGCCTGAAATGCAGTAATTTTTGTTTTTGCTTTCGAAATAAAATTTTCTGTCTAAGCTATTTGAAGCATTATCTGACAAGCTTCACATATTTTACTAAAGATTCTTGCTGGTCTTCTTGAAAGTACATACGGCAGAGGATGCATCTCCTCATGGTATCTTGTTGACAATAACCATGATGAAGACCAAACAAACAAATATCTGAGGCAAAATTTAAAGACAAATTAAGGACATCTGAGAATGATGTGGGTTCATGAAATCTAAGCAAATTACATATAGCATAAAAGGTACTTTTAAATCACAAATGCACAGTTTCCAGGTAACTATTCCTGTCTATATACAAATAATCTGGTTCGTTCTAGGGAGGGCTCCCACTCAGTTCTCCTCTGTCCACTCCTAGCCTGACCACACACTAAATCATTTCAATTTACTGGTTTAGCAGAAATCTAATCCAACAAGTGAAACAGAAAACGGTTTTCTGACAGTCTAGGGAACTGAATGAATTTGCAATATCATTAACCAAATGTCAGTTCCACCACAGAGAAAGGAGGGGAACAAGTTTCCCATGAATGATGAAGGTTAAGAAAAACCAGAGGGGTGGAAATCCTTCCTTTGCAGTGGTGTCCTGGGTTACAGTGTATTCCATTACCATGAGCTGTTGAGACCAGCTGTAGCGATGTTCCTTGCCTCCTCCCTCCGGACTATCTCCTGTTAATGGGCCCATCAGTGCCTTGCCCCATGACTCACCATCCCATTGTGAGATGCTCTGCCCAGGGGGGAGGAGCCAAGCATTCCCACCTGGATAAATCTGGGGCCTGGAACAGCAGAGGCAGACTTGCCTACTGGGATCCCAGAGGACAAGAACTATACAACTGCCACTGGACTTTCTGAGGAAGACCAGGCCCTCCTACACCACCGCTGGACCTTCAGAGGAAGACCAGACCCTTCAACAGAACCATCACTCCAGGAGGTCTGCAGTCACCATTTAATTGGACTGTTACCAACCCCCTGACTGTCAGGGGGTCAGGTTTGTGCTCTGACTTTGTCAGTGGGTTTTTCTTTTTTTGTACTATTGCATTTATTTTATTTCTTCTATTAAATTGTATTTCTGACTTGGAGTCTCTCACTAGTTTGCTTTCAAACTAGTACAAGTGGCAAAGTATATTAGCTTGACTTGAGCATCTTGATAAAAGCAGCAGTATGAGAGCAAGGGAAAGTAACATAAAAACACTCGACATCCCATTTTAATGTCCCTATGAAAATCTTGAATAATCATAGTTTAAATTTAAGAAATTTGTCTACAGAATTCCTTCACTATATTTGTGCTTCTTGCCTTTACAGGATGTAAAGATTCTTAAATGTCTTCTCCAAGCCAGTCTCAGACACTGTTTGTAGATTTGGGAGAGGAATCTAATCTCTATCCTGAAGTACACTGAAATTCAGCCTCTGTCATCTTGTTTAGACATTACTTAAGCCTATGAGACCGTATCATCCTTTAACAAATTATTTTACTTATTCTGAATAACAAGAGAGATATGAAGCTACTGGATAGAACCCAGCAACAGGCAACTGAGATGAATAAGGGAGTGGAACACCTCAAATATGAGGAGAGGCTGGGAGAAGTGGGACTGCTTATCCTGGAGAAAAGCAGCCCTAAAGGGATGGCATGCAAGTACGTAAATATCTGATGGGAGGGCATGAAAAGGACAGAGCCAGACTCTTTTCAGTGGTACCCAGTGACAGGACCAGAGGCAGTAAGTACAAAATGAGAAACAGCAGGCTCTGCCTGAACTGCAGGAAACACTTCTTCACTGTGGGGATGACTGAGAAGAGAGGCAAGTTGCCCAGGGGTGTTTTGGGGTTTTCATCCTTTGAGATATTCAGAAGTTGCCCACACATGGTCCTTGGAAAACAGCTCTAGGTGACCCCATTGAACCATGGTGTTGAACAAGATGACTTCCAGAGGTGCCTTCCAACCTCAAGCCTTCTGCAATTCTGAAATTCTGTGACTCTCAGTATTATTCAGGTACATTTATATAGTGCAGTTGAGTATCAAATTTACATTTTGCTATAAGACTGATTTTGAAAGGATTCACTGCTACTTCTAATGAGAGTCATATATTACAGAGAACACTTTGAATGAAGGTTAATACTGTAAAGGAACATGCCAGCATATATAACTGTTACTGCTATTGTTGTAGAAAATGCTAATCTCATTGAATCTTCTCAAGGCAAAAAAAAAGTGCGGTAGAAAATTAGTTTTGCATGGGTATTTTCTTGCTTTCTTTTAACTAGAACATTGCCTTGATGAACTGATCAAAAATACCATAATAAAAACAAGAACTCTCTAGTTTGCTTTATACCAAGGGAATTTGGATTGGTATAAAATAGATTACACTATGTAAATGAACTGCTGTGCAAGTAATCCTGCTTAATTAAAGTTGTAACTATAAAATATAATTGTTTAAATAAATACATCCACCTATTATTAACTGTTGATTATAAAACAACACCAATAAAAATTCACATCTAAAAATATTTGAACATTTCATTATTTGATACACTGTAGCATTTTTCTTTTTTTTCAGCTGACTTTGTCATAATGTAGAAATTTCTTTGATGGTCACATGAAAAGGCTTTGCTGAAGTTTTATTTACGTTATGTTTTGGGGAAAGGCAATTGGTTAGATTTGAACGAGGTAGGTAGATACACAGTTAAACCTCTGTGAAGACCTGTTGATTTCTCTCTCACAGTGTCACCTAAAGAAATGGAAATTTACTGAATAAATATTGAAAGGTTATTCTGTATACCTGAACAAAGATTGAATTGATGCATTCTGCATAGTTTCTAATAAGGAACTTCTTTTGTAGTACCCTGAAATTCCAAGTTTTTCCATACTGAATAAGTAGACAAGAAAATGACACATTAATTAAGATATTCCCTTGCTGACTTTCTTGTACTATTGAGGTCTTTTTATAGACTGCTTCTTCAATTACCTTCTGGGATGTTTCTTATTTAGATGGGATCCTGCAGGGCTCACTGCTGAGATTGTTTGGCTCTGCAGAAATTCACATCACCTTTAAAAACCCTCTATTCAGATTCACTTTTTGTAGCAAACAAGGGAAGTAGAAGAGGAAGGCTTGTACCTAGCTAGGTCCCAACCCATGATGAACTCAGAATCACTCTAGTTGCTCTGGACTAGACACAGCATTAAAGGAGTCTCTAAGTGACGTGCTCTTGTCATGGTATAGGGTTTCAGAAATCTGGCTTCAAGGAGCTTCCAGGAAGCTCTATCAAAAGTCAGGAGGAATTAACTTCCTTTCTATTGATTCAGGTTTGACATTATCCCAATTCATGAAAGAATGTAATTTAACTAGATATTAAAAATGGTCTGCCTGCTGCAATCTGTACCACAAGTTCCAATTACTTTTAACACTAACTTGACTTTCTGGATAATTCTTTTCTGGGAGAAACAAGGCCTTTGCTATTAAAAGTTCTTTACCATTGGTACTCGTGCCATGAAAATGAGTTCTGAAGCAACTACCAGTGTCCAGGAAACAGTTACAAATAATTGTATGATATATATAATCAATATTTACATCCATAAAAATTTTTACTTCTATATTTCTTTAAAATATTAAAAATGCTTTCAAGTTGTCACATTATTTTGTGATTTATATTTTTTAGGTAAAGCTCAGTGTCAGTACAAAGGATTGGTTTTTAGTATTTCAGTTCCTTGTGTTTCACTTGCTGCTTGATTTATCAGAATATCCTTAATTTATGGTTTCTAACATGGCTTTCTAAGTCAGTATCCATTTGGAATGCAAGTGATTTATCCCTTTCAATGTATCATGCAGAGATTTCAGTCTACTTTGCCGTCTTATATTTTGCTGGTTTATGTGGGGGTTGGGGTTTTTTTGTTAATACAACTTATTATTTTAAAAATCGTATTAATTAGCTTACCTTCCAGACACCACATATTTTTGCAATACATTACTTGGGTAATTTGTCCAAATATTCTCAAAAATGCTATGTTAGTTTTTGGGTTTGTTTTAAACTGAGCTTTGCAATACATCTATGAATTGTTAGTTTCACATGATGAAAACAAGGAGAGCCAGCTACAAAAATACGTTCAGAAAATTCTGAGTGTGAAGCTTAATCTCATTAAAACTAACTTAAATTTTATTCTTTTACTTTTGATTTTTAAATTTTAACTTTAATTCGAAGTCATGTTCTGGGTGTTTGCTGTTGTCTTGATATTGTAGTACATCGCATCACTGGGAAAAATTATAACCCCATAAACCAAAACAAAACATTAAAAGGCCGCCCAAAAACCTGTTGACATAATTTGCATAAGTACGAAGAAAAATAATCAAATCAGTGTCTAACATTAAATTCAGGCTTGGTTTCCCAAAACCTGGGAACACGTCATCAATTTTCCATTGCTTTGATTATCACTGAACTCCGGGATGGTATAGGATTGACTTGTATACATTTGCACACAGGCATTGATTAACTTAACCAATACCCACACTGAACATTAGTAAAGTATCTAGGCAAACCATTAGAACTTTTTTTCCATTTCCTGACATTATAGACATGTTTGCATAAAAATAACAAAAAACTTCTCCCAGTCCTCACCAGTAAAACAATTCTAGTTGTTTTACAGGCCAGTTTCTATATAAGGAATCATTGCACTGCCATTTAAAGAAATTTTCTCCCTTTTTTATTTTTTATGAGACTGTCTAGGCTTTGTCCTGTGAAGGTTGTTGAGACATATTTCTTTGTTTTCCTTTAAGATGCAAATTTAAGAGAATAGTCCAGTGTAGCCAAAAGGTTTAACCATTTGTTAAATTAGAAATTTAACAATTAGAAATTGTTAAACTAACATATAGAAATTAGAAATATGTTAGATTAGAAATTTATTACTTAGCCAATTAATTCTTATATTAAAATAGCTACAGGTTTTACTTGTCCTATTTTCAATTGATAACATGCATCTCATTTCAGTATTCTTGGTTATTTGAAAGGGATTGGTTTGTGGGGATTTTACTGTTTGTTTGTTTGTGGAGGGTTGTGTGGGTTTTTTATTTGTTTGGGCTTTTTTGG
>VXAZ01006770.1:381463-429624 GCA_013399875.1 Gymnorhina tibicen | reverse complement strand
AGGGTTGTGTGGGTTTTTTATTTGTTTGGGCTTTTTTGGTTTTTGGGGATTTTTTTAAGCTTGCCATACTCATCTATGAAGATTTTTTGATTGATTTTATTTGAAGATTGAAAGATGCTTAAAATTAAGGCTTTAGGGGAATAATCAGGTATGATTATTCAGGAATAATTAGATATAGTCAGAACAGATGGGAGTTCCTGTGATCTGTTTTCTATCGTTACTTGATTCTGAGGTGAAATTCTGTTCTTAAGCTTATATAGAAATAAATCTGTGATACAATAAATTCTATATGGTGTTATGTCCTGAGCAAGTAAATGCAAGTCTGAATTAAATATCTTCATATCTGTGATACAGTTCAGAATAAGCATTTTATGTTCTTCCTATGCTTAAAAAAATCTACAGTGAAAAAGTCCTAATAAAAGACCTTTGTAATCATCCAGCTGCATGTACTCAAAATGTGCCATAAGTATACTTCCCTAAAGCTATGTTAACAAGGTATTCACTGGATACACAGTATCCATTAGATACAGTGGAACCACTGGTGGTGAGGTGGATGATTATGTTGGCTTTTACGGTTTTAGTAGGTATGTGAAAAAAAAAGTGTCTTATATGTTAAAAAAAAAAGATTATTTTTGACAATAATTTAAGAACAAAACTCCATGAATACACAGGAGATCCAATCTCTTCTTGATTCCACTGAAGTCAGAAGAAGAGAGAATATCTGACAAGTATGCAAAACAAAATATCATTTGCTTTTGATATCCAATCAAAGACGACACTAAAGTGTCAGAGACATAAAATTTCAAAAATTTGAATGAGTTTTATTTCTAATTATGTGTCATCATTTTAATTGTATCAACAGTAGATCTAATTCCAGTTTAGTAGTGTCAGTTGACCATTCTCAGATCATTTACTGTCCTTTAAGTTCCATGCTCTGTGCCCAAATTTCTGTGATGAAGAGTTTCTTTTCCTATGAATTGGAGCTATCTTTCTCACTACTGCTTAGACTTCACAAAAATATGAGTTGTGTCTGTAATTTCAATTTTTTTTTTCTTTTTGTCTATCCAATGTAGCATATTCTTGAGAATAGCTGCAGTTTCATAACTGTTCCTTATAGCCACTGAAGTACTGAATTATTGTGAGGAGGACATGGTGCAGTACCTAATCTATCTCTTTATTTTTCTTTTTTTAAAATAATATCTTTGGAAAGGAATTGATTTTGGTTTTATCATAGTTACTGTGTGTCTATGAGGATGAAGGCAAACAGTCTCCAACCTCCTTTCCTCATGTTTTTAACTAGCTAATTTGGATCACTATTGTGTTAGCTGATGAGAAACAAGTGTATTAGCTCAGACATTTCCTTCTGCCTTTATACCTGAAAAGTGCTCTTTACTTTTTCCTCATTATTTCTTTGCAAGGCAAGACAGAAAAATTCTTCAGTTCTAGCATCTAAAATGTAGGGGGAAATTACTGATCGTGCATATGAGGTATTTGTAGCATTCAGAAGGAAGAATAAGTTGTTTCAGGGCAGGCAGTTTTAAATAAAGGTTAGTTAGGTATGGTCACAAGAAATTGCCACTATAATTTGTTATATAGCTAAATGTGACCTGTCCCAAACAGATGACATGAAGCTGAGTGGTGCAGTCCATATGCTTAAGGGATAAGACACAATCCAGAGGGATCTTCAAAGGCTTCAGGAGTGCACCCTTGTCATGAAGTTCAACCAAGGCCAAGTGCAATATCTTGCACCTGAGTCATGGTAACCCCCAAATATCAGTACAGACAGCATGAATGGATTGAAAGCAGCCTTGCTTATCAGCCTTACTGATAAGAACTTGCAAGTGCTGGTGGATGAAAAATTGAATATGAGTCAGCAATGAGCTTGCAGCCAAGAAAACCAGTTGTATCCTGAGCTGAATGAAAAGATGTGTGGCCAGCAGGGCAAAGGGAGTGATTCTCCCTCTCTGTTCTCATGACATCCCACCTTAAATACTGTGTTGAGCTCTGGGGTCCCCAAAAGAAAGACATGGACATGTTGGAGAAGGTCCAGGGGAGAGCCACAAAGATGGACAGAGGAATGGAACACCTCTCCCATGACAAAAGGCTGAGAAAGGTGAGTTCTTCAGTCTGGAGAAGAGAAGGCTCTGTCTTATTGCAGCCTTTCAATAATTGAAGTGGGCTTGTGAAAACAATGGGCAGAGACTTTTTACCAGGAATGCAGTCATAGGACAAGGGAAACTGTTTTGAACTGAAAGAGGGTGTGTCCTGGTTTCAGATGGCATAGATTGGACGTAAGGAAATAATTCTTTATAGTCAGGGTGGTAAAACAATGGAACAGGTTGCCCAGAGAAGTTGTGGGTGCCTCATCAGGAAGTGTTCAAAGAGAGGTTGGAGGGTGCTTTGAGCAACCTAATGTAGTGCAAGATGTCCCTGCCCACAGCAGGGGGGCTGAAGTAGATGCTTTGGAGGTCCCTTTTTAATTGAAGTATTCTATGATTATGTGATCCTGTAAGGATCAGGGAAAAGTTGCTGTAATCAAATAAAAAAATTCCTTACAAACAAACAACAACCCCCCCACATTCAATACTTCAGATGTTATCTAAAATCTTTGAGCACTCATATTCAAAATGGTACAAGCAACTATGTACCTCTGTTTGCTTACTATTCATGGTAAATGAAACCTGTTGGCAATAAGGAATGTTCATGCATTTTCTTCTCACATGCAAGTCATTAATCACCTAATTGTTGATGGTATGCTTTCTCAAAGTTTCACGCCACAAATCTGTGAAATCTCTCATGTACCAGCCTAGACAAACAAATTTATTTCTCTTTTAACTCTCTTATTGCTTGGTTCCTTCCTGCTTTTAAAACCAATGGAATCTATTAAATTTGTTCTACTCTAGTCTTTAGGTTAAGTTTTCATGTTTTTACAGACATGAAAAGATAGTAGTTCAATACCTAGATTATCTTCTGAAAAAAGGAAAAGAACTACAGTCCACAGTATCTTACTAAAACAACCACAGACTGGCTTTCAGTTTTATTAAGAGCTATGCTTATTTATTTGTTGGAAGAGGAATTAAACCTACAATACGACAAAAAAAATTAATGGATGTAAAGCCAACAAGCAATAACTTGAAGAATATTTGCATACATTTTACCTTTGCTTGGTTATTTTTTTGTTAGGAAAGTATCTTAAAATAAAAGCAAACTGCATAATTCACACTTTGCTGAAAAGAGGCAATTCTCACTTCCTAATTAGTTATCCATGCACATATACTCACACGCATACACAGGCCAACTTCAGAAGATGCTTTATCTGCTCAACAGGGCTGGATAAAGGCTCACCCGCAATATGAGGTCTATGAGCCTGAGTCTGAGGAGCTTGAATGTCAGTCCTGGGCTCACAGATGGGGGTCACAGGTGAGGGTCATTGTATACACACGTTGGAGAAGACAAACAAATAGGTTTTGTTGAATGTCATGGCACCTCTGTACAGTGAACTATAAAAATTAAGAATGGAAGCAGTCAGAAATTGCCAGAGGGGTTGGACTTTATATCCAAGGTAATATTTGATGCCTCACAAAATAGGGCATGCTCAGCGGGTTGTACAAAATTACTTTGCAACTCTAACAATGCAGCCAGTAACACTGAACTTTGATGCAGAATTGCTTTGTTCTGTTTTCAATGCTTTGTGCTTTTTCTTCGTGATGCAAACAACCTCAACTACTACTACTTCTTACATTCACTATTATGATGAACAAGAGAAAAATAAAATGAGAGGAATTTGGAAAGGCTGCAGTGGAATGAGGTTTACAAGCAAAAATATCTTAATTTGAAATTTTCTCAAGTTTCATGTCTCTAACTCCATTCATGCTTACTACTTTGCAGTATTGTGTAAAGTGCTCTACTAAGTAACCACCTGAGGATACTCAGTTGTAAGGCTTAGCCCACTTGAAAGATATTGTTTTGGTTTTTTATTTATTATGAGATTGTTCACACCTCTGTGATGGGGGCATTTCACTGCAAAACGACAACAAAAAAGGTATCCTGCTGCGGCACTGGAGACAGGACATAACCTTTATGGAGGGCACATCTAAAAGTAATTGTCTAAATGATCTTTCTTTCCTTTAAGGTTTTTGATCACAGTGCAACTCAGGGGGAAAAGTCTTCTGACCATATAAAAGATACAATTATGAAAACACTTTTAGTCTGCAAAATTTTTTTGAAATCTTTGTAAGCAGAAAACAGAGTGGGACTTACCTGTCCAGAGCAGATGAGCAGACAGCATTTCAGTGACAGGTGGAAGTACTCCACTTTCAGCAGGCTCATACAGTGGCCATTGCTAGCTGAACAATCTCAAATACAAAAGACTATCAGCATCTGAACATTTTTGCTGCTGAAGAACTTTGCAGCAATTGCCTGAGCACTCTCACACTGAGCACTTCTCTTCAGAAACATTTTTTTTTAAGTAATCCTTTTCTAAAAAAGAAAAAAAAACAACTTATCAGTATTCTTTTAGAATTGGCAAATATGAACCTTTAACAATAATTACAGAATTCCACTGAAAGGTGACTGTGTGAGACAGGGCAGGCCTCTGAGATTGTTTCTGCAGCAATTACTCAGTGCTCAATAAAGAAGACCAATTACTGATAAAACTCCTTCCTAATAACATACACACATATTGTTCTTGCTGAGTTCCAGAATTAACAGCCTTTCACAAGTCTCTCTCAACTAGCTGGCTTTATCTTGTGCATGTATTTAACTAGACGCAATAATGAGAATGCAGCAAACGAGTGTGCAAAGGATGCTTGTCATCATGTATTTCTTCCTACGCTTCATGTATTCCTTAGTCAGCACATATTATTCTTACAGGTCAAAAGAAGAATGCTTTTAAAGGGTTTTCATTAAAATAGAGAGACAAAGGTTTATTTTTCTGAGGTGTTTGCTGAGTTTTTCTATTAAACGGGTAGGAAGGATGGAGTTAATATGATGCATGCTATTAAATATTGAAATTGTTATGTGTGAATTTTGCATAAGATCATAGAATCATAGAATGTCTTGGGTTGGAAGGGACCTTACAGATCATCTGGTTCCAACCCCCATGCAATGGGCAGGGATGCTTCTCACCAGACCAGATTAATCAGATCTCCATCCAGCCTGGTCTTAAACACTGCCAGGGATGGACCATCCACAATGTCCCCAGGCAATCTTTGCCACCACCCTCACAATAAAGATTTTTTTCCTAATCTAACCTACACCTACTCTCTTTCAGTTTAAACCCATCCCCTATTGTACTGTCATTACGTGCTCTTGTAAATAGTCTGTCTCCATCTTTCCTGTAAGCTCCCTTCAGGTACTGGAATGCTGCAATTACATCACCCCAAAGCCTCTTTTCCAGGCTGAGAAATGCCAATTCTCTCAGCCTTTCCTCATAGGAGAGGTGCTCCATCTCTCTGATCAACTCGGAGGCCCTCATCTGTATCTGCTCCAACAGGTCCATGTCCTTCCTGCACTGGGATCCCCAGAGCTGGATGCAGCACTCCAGGTGGGGTCTCACCAGAGGGGAGCAGAGGGGCAGAATTCCCTCCCTCTCCCTGCTGCCCATACGGAGAGAAACAATGGACTCTACATGATTCAATGTGAATCAAGCAGAAGCCATTTTATTGATGAACTACTAATATACAATTCTTGCTTTCCTTATTTGTGATTGTGCAAATTTATTATTGGTTAAGGCCTATTTTCACACTCTACTTTATGCTTTATGATTGGCTCTTGTATGTGTCACATTGTCCGTCGTGTATGTCACAACTGTCCTTCAGTTTGCATTTTCTTATCCTTGTGCTTCGTTGCTTGTTCCTTGTTCACATCCTCCCTGATGCTGCTTGTTCCTTTTTCACCTGTCTCCTGTCAGCCTCCTGTCATTTCTTCCCCTTGTATATGTGCTTAACTCCTTCTGCCTTACGTGCTCTGGTTCTTCTGTCTTATGGCTGGTTCACGATATATCTATTTTCTAGTAAAAACCTGGTTTCCACACGCCCACGCTGCTTTTGCTGCAGCCCAGGACACGTTTGGCTTTCTGGGCTGTGAGTGCCCATGGCTGGGTTATGTCCAGCCCCTCATCCAGCAACACCCCCAAGTCATTCTCGGCAGGGCAGCTCTCGATCTGTTCATCCCCCAGCCTGTGTTGTTACTGGGGGTTGCCCCAATCCAGGTGCAGCACCTTGCACTTGGCCTTGTTAAACCTCATGAGATTCCCATGGGCCCACTTCTTGAGCTTGCCCAGGAACCTCTGATTGACATCCTGTCTTTCAGGTGTGTCAACTGCACCACTCAGCTTGACGTCATCTGCAAATTTGCTGAGGGTGCACTCAATCCCACTGCTCTTGTCACCGATGAAGATGTTAAAAATTGCCAGTCCCAATACCAACCCCTGCAAAACATCACTTGTCACTGATGTTCACTGGGGCCCTGAGCCATTGATCACTGCCCTCTGGATGTGACTGTCCAACCAATTCTTTTCTCACTGAACAATCTACCCATCAAATTCATCTCTCCAGTTCTGCAACTTATGAACAGTGGCTGCAGTATTCTAGCCGTTATTTTTTTGAGCCAGAACCATATTGCAAATCTGACATTTTAATTCTCAGAAATAAAGACACATTAACATATTTTTAACAGAAGGAGAACATTGTCACTTTCATGTTCTGTTGAGAAAGTAATTTTTATATATTTAGGGATTCTTGAGAAAAAAAAAAGAAAAAAACCCACACTGTAGATTACTAATGCATGCCAGAGGCACCTAATTCTTCTTTCTGCCATTTGTGCATCTCTGATAGTGCCTGAAAATGGATTGATGACACTTTTTCTCATCTATGTAGAAATGCCTCTAATCTTGCAGTAAAATATATCAGTTTATAATCAACAGTAGGAGTCAGTGGTTTTCCCCCGCCTTGTATTATTATTATTTATTTATCTAATATAAAGCCTAATGGTCTGTGAGAAACAAACTCTCTGGGAGTATTGTATGAAGCTAAACACAGTTTCTGAGCAGCGTGGACACCGCTAGAAACAAAGAGACGATACTATTTACCGTGAGGTGCAATCCAAAGATTTTGTAAGGCCATTTGGGATATAGAAATCGTTGAATGCATTACAGAATTTTTGCCGTATTTTCTGAATACTAGAAAAAACTTTAAAGAGCACATGAAATAAAAAAATGTAGAAAATAACAAGAGTTGTCACAGCATATTATAAAAAGGGAAATAAAGAAGCATGTAGGGGTGGATATCTATTTCAACAAGCTATAATATTGTACGATGCTTGGTAACAATTGCAACTTTAATAATTAGGCACTATGGGGAAGAACTGACTCCTCTTTATCACAGTGAATTTAGAAAATAACAAATATCCAAAACAATTATTTCAGAATTAAACGTGTAGAACACAAAAACATCACATTTAAAAAAAAAATAATCTGCATAATTAAGACAGAATTCTGACATAATTATTCAGACTGTCTCAGTAGACATTTTAGAGTTTCACCAGCCATGATGGAGATATTCAAGAGATGTAGGAAGTGCTTTCACTTTTCATAAAATCTCTGTTCTATCTCGAGCCAGAATCCAGAATGCCAGATTGGCATAAAATTGCCTAAACAACCATAATTCTGAGAGATATTATGATTAAAATAGCCTTATAAATATTTGTGATGATTTTGTTTATCTACAAGTTGGAAAGCTTTCAACATATTTATTTTTCAGGCTTCTCAGTCCTAATAATGGTAGAAATGTCAATAAATAACCCTCTTTGAGCTAACATCTTCTCAGTGTGTTCTATAAAGTCATGGAAACAAGTTTTTCCTTACCTTAAGTTGCCAAATTGGGATTTTAATGTACTTGTGCTAAGAGAAGAAGCATTTGTGTTGCAAGAGCCAAAACTGACAGTCATATGTGTTGATATATACTAGAGAGCAGCTATTTTTTTCTTGGTTTTTCCCACAGAAAAAAATCCTTGGGCATCTGTCATTTCATCTGGAAAGCTGTGATCATGTAAATGTTATTTAAAATATGCTACCATCTATTAATTTCTTTTGGAATACTATTTATTCTGAGAAAAATAGAAAAGCAAACAATTTTTTTTTCTCCTCAAATAAAGTTTTGCAATAAAATGAAGAAAAAAAGCTTCATTTTTTCTTCATCTTGTTTTGATAATTTTTTAATGCTAGTAAACACAGGGAAGGATAAGAAGTGGATTAAGGATAAATTTGAATAGCTTCCATGAAGCAGAGTTCATTAATTATAGTTGGTTCTTTAGAAATAGCAATAAAATCTAATTTTAACTTTAACAAAAATTTGTAGTTGAATCTTTCAAAGTACTTACATAATAAAAAACTTTTTAATTAAAAGAATCCTTTTAATTATAGAAATTGTTAATCATGACATAAGTATGAAAACAGAGATGGGGTTATTAATTTCAGTCTTTCAAAGATGTGAAGAGCTGCAGCAAAAATTACTGGGCAATTTTGCCTTTTCTTATGTGGCTTATGTGAATATTCACTCGGTTTTCTGCTGCATGCACCTATTGGTGCCATGTGCATCTAAACCCAAATTTTCTAGGTGCTATTTATTCAGGTTTAACCTTAATTTGCTGTGTATAGAGAGAAGAAAAAAGAAGGCAAAGATTACCTTGATCCAGGTGAAATTTATTTTGGTTACCTTCTAGGTGGTTATTTAGACTGTGATTATATCTTGGGTAAGGTTCCATTTATACTAACAATATCTTCCTGGCTTTATAAAGTGTTTCCTCTTTTTTCATCAACAAATTTTGAGCACAAGTCTATTTATTTCCTTAGTTGAAATTATACATCAATATGGAGGCAAAGATACCACAGGTAGGAAATCAAAAATTCATCACTGCTTGAGAATACAGGAAGGATGCATTTAGATTTTCTTTATGAGGAATATGATCCCTGTCTTTAAACCTCTTTCTCAGAGTGTTCAGGTATGGTTCACAGTTTATGCTCCCTTATATCACCCCAATATTTCTTCTGCTATTTCAGATGTCTCTTGAAAATCTGTAAAGTCTAATAGGAATCTAGGATATCTGGATGAAACAAAGATTTGGATAGTAGAAGACATGAAAATTGCAGTAAAACAAAATGCACATAATAAGAAGGGGAAAAGAAAACCAACCAAAACCCCTCTACTGTTCTTCATAGAACCATTTATGTTTATTCAGCAACAAAGGCAGTCAGATGCCATGTTGCCTCAGCATAATTATTTAGAAGCTGGGATTTAAAAGAAAGATATTCAAAGGAAATTCAGTGTTAGGAGTTTCTCTACTCATAGGACAATTTATTTTGCTTTTTCTTTAAAGATTTTATCATCTTCTTATAAACAGCTTGCCTGGATTCCCTTTCATCCAACAGGAATTTTGTAAAAATACAATAATAATAAGTAAATAGTAGTGTCTTTAGCTGAGGAGATTTTAGAAATACATTGTCTGAAAACAAAATTGAAGTCATGAACACCTTTTAAACCTTCATAAATCCAGATCTTCATTTAACTTTTACATTTGATCTGCATTATCTGCACTACTGTTACATTTTTGTCCTGCAGTGAGATCCATTGTGATTACTATGCACCTTAGATAATAAACTTGCAGTACAACTGCTACAGCTTAAAACCAGAAAAGTTCTGCCACAGAGCTTAAACGCTCTTTAATGCTCTCTTAAAGAAGTGTTGTTTGAATTAGACTAGGATGAAACAAAGCAAATAGAGGAAAACAAATGTGACATTTCAGCAGAAATTAATTTTGGAATTCATGGAGGGGGCATTCTGTCACTTCCCCCAGTGACAAAAGGAGAGCTCACAGGAAGTTTTGTAGCAGGCCCCATGGGGAGTGTTGCAGTCCTGTGAGCTTGGCACTTTTTCAACCTTAAAAAAAAGCCAAAAGTTCTGTATGCTGTCTGCTTCTACACATGAGGCATCACTATCCTTTGGGACCTGCCAGTCCCTTATGTTATGACAGCAACTTGAAATCAATGCATAGATTTCTATACCACTGAACAAGTATAACTTCCAGAGCGTTAGCAAAATATGTAAGATAAAGATGAACAAGATGAGCTACTACTTGGACTGGGTTCATTTTGACACTGTTTCTCTGCTTTATGATCTGTGACTTGCACATCAGAAAGATAAAAAGTCTTTCTGATTGCTCCTCAAGCATCAGAACAAATTGAAAATGGAAAGAAGTGGACATGTTATTGATTCTTTAAAGAGGAATTTTAACTAGGTCAAAGACAGAGAAGAGACTGAAAGCACTGAAAGAAGGCATAAAAGTATTTTTAATGACCTTCTTTTCCCCTTGATGAGTAAAACTGTAGGTGTTAATTTCCTGTTATTAAATTGGGCACTAATCTTTATTGCCCCACATGTGTTTATTTACCTGGGAGATTTTCATAAAGCTTATCCCTTTGGGTTTTCAGTTCAATGATGCAAACTGCCTGAGCCAAATTTTCTCATGAAACACTGTCATAAATCTGCAGTAATTTTAGAGTGTTCAATCCAATAACTGTTGTTCTGCAATGGAAATTCTCTTAAAATTGCCTCAATTAATTTTTTGCATGTTATGAATTAGCACCTTAGATTATATAAGAATGATTTTTTTAGAAATAGATTTTACCTTAAAAATCTTCATTTCAAGTACTTTAAGTCATATCATTTGAAACTATGAAAAAAGACTAAACTTTGGATCCATTAAATACATTTACATCTGGTATGATTCTCCAAATTTCCAACTGAAAGTTCTCTATAGACCAGGACAGGAGATTTTACAGAGATTATGAAAGCACATGTGAGAGTGGTCAGTCCTGTCACTGGGCACCAGCGGAAAGAGCCAGGTTCCGTCTTCATTGCAACTTCCCTTCAGGTATTTATGTACATTGAGAACATCTCCCCTGACCCTTCTCTTCTCTGGGCTGCACAGTCCCTGCCTTTTAACTTTTCCCCATAGTAAGGTGTTCTAGTCTCTTAGTCTTCTTGGAGGCCTCTTGTGGGTGTCCATGTCTCTCTTGCACTGAGGAGCCCAGAACCGGACACAGCACCCAAATGCAGCCTTAACAGTGTTCAATGAAGAAGGATCACCTCACAGGCTCTGCTGGCAGCAATGCCCTTAAAGCAGGGCCATTAACTTTCTGTACGGCGAGGGCACATTCCTGACTCTTGTTCAAGTTGCTGTCCAGTACGACCCCCAGGTCCTTTTCTGCCAAGCTACTTTCCAGCTGGGGGGTCCTGGTTTGTATTGGTGCATGGGGTTATTCCTCCCCACATGCACGACTTTACACTTCCCCTTGTTGAATTTAATGAGATTCCTGCTAGCTCATATTTTCAGCCTGCTGAGGTCATTCTGAGTGGTATCACAATTCCCTGCATATCAGCCACTCCTACCTCAGCAAACTTGCTGAGGGTGCACTCTGCCCCACAATTCAGACCATTAATGAACATCATAAAATCATAGAATCATTAAGGTTGGAAAAGACCCCTACAATCAAGGAATGGAGTCCATAAACGTAACACCGGCAAGTCCATCTCAAATGCCACATCCACAAGTTTTTGGAATGCTTTCAGGGATGGTGATTCCACCACTTCCCCAGACAGCCTGTTCCAATGCCTGACCACCATTTCAGTAAAGAAATTTTTCCTAATATCTAATTTAAACCTTCCCAGATGCAACCTGAGGCCATTTCTTCTTGTCCTGCCACTTGTTGTGTGGGAGAAGATACTCACTACAACCTCCTTTCAGGGAGATGCAGAGAGCAAGAACATCCTCCCTGAACTTCCTTTTCTCCAGGCTAACCAGCCTCAGCTCCCTCAACCACTCCTCATCAGACTTGTGCTCCAGACCTTTCACCAACTTCGTTGCCCTTCTCTGGATATGCTCCAGCACCTCAGAGTCTTGCTTTTTGTGAGTGGCCCAAAACAGCACATGACTTGAGGTGCAGCCTCTCCAGTGCTGAGTACAGGGGGATGGTCACTGACTTTGGTCTGCTGGCCACACTATTGCTGATACAGACCAGGATGCCACTGGCATGTTAAAGAGGGTCAGACCCATTATTGACACCTTGGGTATGTCTCTATTTACCAGTGTCTTGGGGTGACTTTACGATGTTGTATCCCATATAGCCCAGATACGGATCCTGTGCCTTTCTGTGCCTTTAAAACCGGGTGTGAGAGAAAGAAAAAAGCCAGATGAACTTTTCAAAGCAAAGTGTGAGCTCCAAGGTCACTCTATCTGCTCTGCGTGCTTCTGCTGCAGGGAGAGGAGCGAAGGAAAGCACCTTCCAGCTTTTTCCCAGCTCTTGGTTCCTTTTCTTGGAAGAGAGAGATGGAGAGTTGAACTTTCTTTTCCCTGGGACTTTGGTTTCTTCTTCTTTTCTTCTGGAACTGTGCAACAACCCCAAACATCATTCGGGGGGCCCGGAAGGGCCCACACCAAATTTCAGCTCCGGGGAGGAGAGAGACCACACCCACAGAAGGACCTTAAAATCTTCCCAGGTTTCTCTCCACAGCGAGAGGTTTTATTATTTAGCATTTTTATTCTTTTCCTGTGTGTTTGTTAAATAAATAGGTGGGTTTTTTTCCTTTCCTCCTAGGAATATTTCTTTCCTGAACCTGGTGGGGGAGGGGTGGCTGTAACCTGCCTTCTGAGAGAGGACGTTCAAATTCAGACGTTCCTCTGAATTTTGTCTCAAACAGGGACAACCAGCCTCCAGCTGGACTATGTGTCACCGATCAGCACCTTCTGGGCCCATGCTAGGTCTCCATGTTAGGTTTTGTGTATACCAGGCAATCAAGTCTATTATAACAGCGATTTATGTAGATAAAATTATGCAAAATCTTCACATCAATTCTGAACTTATGTCATGAAATGGATAATAGAGTTATAATTAAAACCATGGAAAATAATTTTCTATTGCTAAAAATCTTAATGAGATTCATTCATTTTATTTTACTGACAGTTGATTATAGAGGGAGCATGTACTTTCCTTAGTTTTCATGAGATTATTTGAGAACCTATGTATGCATAGTTATTATTCATCTATAAGTTACCAAGATGTATACATTAGAAAGCATTTGTTTATAATATTTAACTAGATTTGGTTGGATTTTTTTCAGAACTATTCATCATCCGTACCATGCATCCACTGAAGCCAATACGATTAAATGCTTTTTTTGGTATTAAGCAGTGCAACACGTTTCACTTAAAGTTTGAGGCCCTGCTATTTCTTGGGGCATTAATGTATTCACAGTTCAAATTTGCTTCTCTGACACAGCAGGAATGTTCATTTCTGATGTTTCTGCTTTATGTTAACAGAGCATGAAATACACAATCAAACAAAAAAACCCCATGATTCATATCACTAATTAACTAGATGGGCTGACATACCACAGATTTCATTTACATCACTCTCACCAGGAAAAAAAGACCGTATTTTGTAAGAATGATTCTTTTTTTTTACCCACCTGAGTAATATGTAGCCAGGGAACAAATAAGAAGAAAAAACAAAAGAATGTTTATAAGTAATTGTACAAAAATTTTGCACTATATGTAAATTGTAGTTAGTTAGACACATAGACACAATGAAAAAATAAATTACCTGAATCATATGAAGACACCTGCAAATGGTCTTGTAGCAATCAACCCAATGGATATGCATGTGTTTATTTGTACAAGTATTTATTAATTCACACTTGCAATCATGGTAATTTGGTGACTCAAAAAACCCCTTAATTCATCCCAAAATGATAGACATAAATTTTCCTTTCCTTTCTTCCCCCACTAAAAAACTTCTAATACACAGAGTGAATAATTGAGATAGGTGGGTATTTCTGTGCCAGATATTCCCACAAAACCCATCATCTCACATGGTGATACTATGAAGTGCTGTAATTTTGTGATATTTTCTTTTTTACCACATTTCTTTAAGAAATGTTGAGTCATCTGTTGATTCGATAAATGTAAGGAGCAAATTATAACACCTAGAAGGTTTTTGCTGGGAATTTTTTCGTTTGATCATAGTTTTGTTCTCTGCAGTATAATGTTGAAGAGGGTTCTACTTTGTTTTGCATCAGACAAGCCTGAGATTCTTTGTGGGTTTCAGACATTATTTTTTCAAAATATTTTTGTTTTTATTTTGATCTCTTCAGACCAGTTTTACAGATATTGTGGGTCAAGACGAATTGCATATCCTGTGGAATCTCTTCAGATGTAAGACTAAAACCATCTCTGACAAAATTAACTACGTAATCTCAGCACATATATATCTAATCATAGAGTCATAGAAAACTTCAGGGTAGAAAACATCTTTTAAGATCTCTTTGCATACTGTTTAAAAAGCACCTCTACAACTGTGGCTGAGCTAAGTTGAGCAAATAAACCATTGACATTTAGTTTAATACGCCTAAATAGAACCCGAAAGAAACTAAAAGGTAGTCACCTTCCCCTTTCCCTTTTCTTTATGATGCTTTCATGCAATATTCCTTGGCCAAAGAATGGAAACTGAACATAAAAGACCATTTCATGTCTTAAATGCATGATCCTGGGAATAAATGTGAAGAACTTCTCTGTGGGGATTAGAGATTTCATATGCAGCATTGTGCTGTACAAGGTGAAAATGAAGTCTAGCTTTCACTGAGTTCTCATCTTTCTTTCTTTGAAGAGTGTGCACTACCTCCATGTTTTCCACTCATTTCAGATCACTGACATAATCATGCTGGTAGGAGGAACAGGTGTGTTTTGACCAATTTTTGGCTCAAAATCTGGCTAATGGGACAAATTACCATAATGAACTACTTTATCCACAACTAAACTTCCTGACTAGACAGTGCACAGGAGCTGGACAAAGCTAAATAGCATGGTTAAAATAATAAACATTAAGAGCCACACATTTAATTAACTTTCTAAGACTGTTCATATTCCCTTTATTGAACAGAAAGTTCAGCTGGTCAAGGGGTTTAAGAATTTTTAAGCTCTCCATATTGATTTTTGTTTGATGTAAAATTGAGTTTTAGCCTAGATTTTCTCTTAATTAATAAATAAAAATCAAGGAAAAAATGTTCTCTTTAAATATGGTATGTTTTTTCATGTGGCTGTTAGTGGTTGGAAAAAGAGAGATATACATGCACAAAAGGGAAAATATTTCATTACTTGCAGTGCACATAGTACACTGTTTAAAGGTGGTTCATAGACAAGTGGATTTTTTATTGGTTTTTTTTCCCCTTTATGGAACACTTAGATAAAGACTAAGGGGTTTAGCATTTGCTGGATTTCTTGCAACAAAAAAAGTTGCATTGAAACTAGGACACAGAGGGAAGGATAGTGAAGTTGGCCAATGAAAGAAGACAGGTATTTTGAATTTTTTAAGGTAAAGCAAAACAAAACAAAGAACCTAGAAGCTTTTAATGGTTGTAGACATTCTATGGAAAGCCTTCCAAGCAGGTTATAAAGAGCAAATATCTAAATACCACTAGCGTTTTATGGTAATCTGTGTGTATTTTTCGTTATTCTCATAGAAAATTCTAGTGGTTTTAATGAGTTTGATTTTTTTGCATCAGATGAGAGATGAGCAAACCTATCAATGGTTGTTCAGCATTTGCAAATAGAAGTATAGTGAGGGTTTTTCTGGAGGGGAACTGATCTGGACGAAGGGAGAAAGGAGGGGTAGGGAGGATGAGATCTGTATAATGAAGTTGTGGTGTTAATGCCGAAAAGTTAAAGGTAAAATGTAACAGTTTGTCACAATTATGTTTCATATTGGCAGGTGTTCTGAACTTTCTGTTTGATAACTAGACATATAAATTTCAGCTCTTAAAGCTTTGCAGCCAATTTAAGGCCTCATTTATTTCCGTGACAGCAAGATATATATGCTGCCTGGCATAGTGGATGTCTGGGGCCAAATCCACCACTTTGTTGCTTGTGTGTCTTGTGGGAAGTAAATAGTAGCAATTTTTCAGCACAGGCATACCAGCACAAGGTGTTTAGCAAATAAATGAGCATAAGATGACCTGTGGTGTCCTGAAATTACTAAAATTCATGAATAATAAAATGATCTATAGATTGTTAGCAGAGGGCTATAGCAAAGGCTAATTTGCAGTCACTGAAGCTTTACAGGATAATTTGTAATTTTTGAAAATTTAATGACTTCATCAGTTTTTACCTATTTTTTTTACCAATATAATTGTCTGAAAGCTACCTTCAGCTTTCAGGTAGAAAGATCTTTTAGCAGAGATCTTCTGTCTAAATAAGATCACAATCACCTATATCATCACATTATGAGTACTTAACTGACTTTATCTATACAAATTTTCTTTCTTTTCTACAGTATGGTAACTACCAAAAATATCTCTTTATCTTATGAACACACATTTTTCATTTTGTTAAATCTTATTAACATATGAAACAATTATAAAAAAAGCCCCAACAATGTAGCAATACAAGACGAAAAAAAAAAGAAATCTAGGAAATCTAGTGAGCAAAATACAGCTCTTTGAAAATAAGTGAAAGGACCCTAAAACAAAATCAAAGAAATGAGAAAGAAAATTAAAAAGATCAGCACACAATATCATAGAAATTCTGTGGCATTTAGCTAAATCTTTGAAGAAAAAAGAAGTGACCCGTGAGTTCGGGTCCTTGATCATATTTAATTTTATTTATTTGCAATATTCACTGACACATCTGTACTGAAATAACCAAGAAAACTGAGACTGAAACCACAGTTGTTTTCTTCTTTACCTGAATGGCTGATTGCTTACTGCAGTTGTTTTGTTCTCCCAATTTAAAATATTTTTATTTCTATTCCGCGTATGACATATTCATACTTGGCTGTCTCCAACATACTCTTCAGCTGGAGACAGATTTGTATTATCTTGGATGCTATTACAGAAAAATTGGATGCAAGGCCTGGCTATTTCTTTAAATGATGTAACTTTTTTAGTTTATATGAATTCTCTGTTTTACCTGGCTCGTATCAATATATGCAAATTTAAGAAAACATACAATCTTTGCTATATTGTTTTATGTCACCATTTCTGCACATCGATGCCCACCCCCCAGCTGAAAAAAGGTAAGTATAGGTAGATGGCTTTTTACCTATGGTATTTTTAAGAAAGATCCACATATTACTTTTGAAGAAACAGCCCTGCACTAGGATTTAATGGGGAGTAACACCTTTTAATAACAAATGTAAGTATCAGAAGAGTGTTCTGTTGCAGTAATATACATTTTTTTCAGGAAACATTTGGACCACGGTCTCGAAAAGCAAAAGTAGAAAATGGGAGCATCCTCTCTGTAATTTCTCTTTTCTCTAAATCACATTCTTAATTAAGGAAGCTAAATTTTGAAACCATTTAAAAAGGAAAGCTAATTAACATCATTCTGTCAGTGTAGAGAAACAGTGACATTTGGCAGATACTTGAGAAGTACTTTAAGGGGATATTTACAGTGACAATATTAGAGAAAGAGAAAGTACAAATGAAATATAGCAATATCTGGAAATTACCATTTAAAGAAAAAAAGTATTCAAAGGAGGAAAGAGAAAGATAAAATAAATGAAATGAGCAGTTAGTCTGCTTATTTTATAATTTTAATTGCTTTTTAACCTTTAGAATACTTCTGAAGGCAAAAAAAATTAAATAAATGCATTTATAAAGTCTTCTTTGGTTTTGTTTTTTAAAGTAGTTATTCTCTGACAATGCAGAACAAATTTCTCCTTTTAAAATGTTCTTGAATTATGATTGAAAATTTATGACTTAATAAGTACCATTCCATTAAATATTTATATTGCTCTTCAAGTGGTATTTTTGAAGAAAAAGAAAAGAGAATTATTTGCTTGCAGCAATAAGTTTCTCTAGACAATGGACTTCCTGAATGAAACTTCCCATAGGTAATCACAGTGACCTTGTTCTTTGCAAAAGTTGTGCACAATGTTTATTGTAATCAGAACATATGGACCATCTAATTAGTCACAGAGCTTCAGAGTTGGTGCTTAAAACAAGGTAAGTAGGAATTGTTCCTTAAAAAAGGTCAGCACAAATGGAATGTCTGGAACATTTTTGGTTTTGGTTTTATTCACCTTCCCAGTCAGTAAGGAAATGTAGCCTTCTGAGGTTTCTTGGGCAGTGTCTAGAAGGAGAATAAATAAATAATTAAACGCATACACATATACATACTAGGATTTCTGATCATGCCATTTTTACTGGTTTGCTACTAAACCCTTTTTCATCTCTTCTTGATCATGCTTCCCCAGAAAATAAACTTGACTGAACTGAAAGTAGTAGAAAAATGAAGCAGAGGTTTAATATTGCTTTTAGTCTCTGCTGTTTCCGACCTTTCACTCTATAACCCTTTTTCACTCTTTCATGTTATGAATAGGTTGAGCCCTATATCATCTTTTTATTAGTAAAGTGATTAATAATTTCTAATAGCATTCTAACTATTTGACAGGTTAAAAGTAGGGGTGAATGCCCCAGAAAAAGGTTGTCTTTTTGCAGACACTGTAAGCCTGTCAGAGTGATATCAGGCAAAGGTATGGCACCCAAAGTACCTGCAAACTGGAACATAGCATGGACACATAGTGCTGTCTCTGCCCATTTGGCACCCAGGAGGCTGAAACTCAGTAAACCTGTGAGTGTCCAGAAATTGCCTTTTCACGTCATACTAAGCTCTAACATTGCTCTACTACTTTGGTTGCATTAAGGGCTTTCTGAATTTGTAAGGCTGCTGGCTAACAACATCAACTCTAAAATTGCATGGCAAAGCTGGTGCTCTGTAGGTAGAGAAACAGAAATTAATATTATCTACTAGGATGAAGGACAGTCTTCCTCATCACTGGGGCTGTAGAATAAAGACATTAAATTTTTTTATCATCTTAACACTGTGTGAGGATCACCTGCTCATTCAGACTCCTTATCATGGTCTAAAATTAAATAATCAGCTTAGCTGTGGAAGGAGAGTATAGCACAGACTTGACTAACTGACACATATGAGATCTAAACCATTAAATCCATTTAAAACTCACTGAATTTAACTTGAGACCCTGATTTGGAGTGATTTTCTATTGGGTACCATGGAATGTGCCTCTACCAGAATTTTTCCAAGGGTTACCTCTATACAGGTTGTCCTTAATTGCTTCCTTTGCTCTAAGCAGGCTTTGCACTAACAGAGCACTTTCTTAGCACTACAGCCACAGCGCACATGCCAGCACCACAGCTACTCAAAAAGAAATACACTGTGCCTGCTCAATAACCTTTGGGTAGGGAGATGTGTGAACCTCACCAAACAGATGCATTAGACCTATTAAATCTCTGGCCTGATAATTCTAATAGCCAGCATTCAAGCAAGTTAATTTAATGAGCTTAGAGCAGTAAGAGCAATTTCAGCTATTTTCATGTATTTGAGTGCTATATTTCTTTGCTTCACCTTTTTAGTAAATCTCATTAAAACCACACAGACTCAGTTAACTTTTTCAAATAGCCACTCTTTACAGAACTAGAGGAATTAAGTGAAATTAGTGTAGTGTTCTGAGAATGCTTTGCACTGCCCTTGAACTTAAACTTTAATAATTTTTGTATGTCTGAGTTGGACTCACTGAATCAGACCCTGAATGATATTGTTGCCATGTTTAAAACTATTATATATGTGCTTTATGCACAGATTAATTTAAAAAGTCTTTCTTTTTATCTGAATTTTTTAAGCAAAAAATGTACTGAAAGTGTAATGTAGTTTCTTGAATATCAGAATGCTGATGGAGTTTTTACTTAAGTAAAAACTTAAGTTTTTAAGTCACTTAAGTCACTTAAGACTGACAACCAAATGCTAAAGCTATAAATGCTAGGAACAAAACCAGGAAGTCAGACTTTGCAAATGAAAACTTCCAGCATAACTATAGGTCCTTGGAAGATTATTCATTTTAACAATCTAAACTGAATTGCACAGATGAAATGGATGCTTTAAAATGGCAGCATTTTGTGCAAGCTTCCATATCCAGTGACTGTGAAAACCTCTCTCATTCAGTTTGTGCAAATACTTCTGAGTCACAACCTTTATAAAGATTTACAAAACAGGAGGACTGTATGGATGCAGTAGTTACATGATGAAACAAAAACCTGTTCAGAGAAATATCAAGATCTTTAGCCTTTCATCTTCAGATACACAGATTAAAACAAAATCAGATATAGAGTTTAAAATCTATAAGAAATCTTTTTTCAACAAATCATTTTCTATTTTGATCCTCCATCACACGCTTTACAAAAAACAATAATCCACTAAAGCCTACACCTCAAAAAAGTTATTAAACTGTTCTGGCAAGAAAGAGAAATATTGTCTGGCTGGTCCTAGGGGTCATACGTGTACTGATGATTTTGCCAGCACTTCCCATATACAGGATATGAAGATGTATCTTTCCTATGGTTTCAGTCTCAATCCTTGAGATCTAACAGCAAGAAGCCAGGTGCATGAGGTGGAAGAAACAGTGGTGGCATAACAGCCATCGCTGTTACACATTGCCAAAGTTCAGTCTAGGATGCTTGGGGAAGGGGGGAAAAAAGAGAGTTCCCTTTTTATTCTACCTGGTGAAATGGAAATAGCAATATAAATATGGAAAAACACTTATAGGAAACACAAAGTTCTTTTTCTTTTCTTTTACCTTCTTTTTCAGACATTACATTCATTACCTCCATGTTTAATCTAGAATTCAATTATTTGTTTTCTGTTTTACTAGTAATCTGTGTACATGTACACTGTAGACTTTGAAAGCACAGCATTAATATTGCAAAATAATGGTTTTTAAATTAACCAATATGACAGCTGTGGTAGTTGCCTTAGGCTGCAAATCTTCCAAGAATCAGGACAGATACTTAGATGATTAGTCCAAGCTAAACTGCACATTGCTTTGTGTAACATCCTGCTATTATCACACTGTCACAACTGCAAAACATAAGCAAGGCATACTTCAATAGTCACTGGGTTTGAATGGCTAAAAGATTGTCCAGCAGATTACATTCAACTATATAATACTTCTGGTAATTTTTTCAGAAATGTGAAAAGATTGTGAGCAATACCCTGGATTAAAAAAAAAAAATCACAGTAGCTATTGTGCTTCAGGATTACAGGTTGATATTTTGAGTCATGCAGTACAACTTTTGGCTCCATTCACAGACTGCAGTTCATTGTACTGTGCAGTCTGCACAATACTTTTGAAACAAACAGACCAAGAAACAAGGAGAAATGACTAAAGAAAAAGTCACAGTTTTTAATTCTAATGAGGGGCAGCCAGTTTGGCACCATGACATTGAAATAAGAACTATGGTGAGAATCCCAGTCTATTTTTGCTCTGATGCTGACTGACTCCTGTGATTTCAGCCAAATTAATCAGGGCCTAATTCTGCCAATTTTAGACACAATGATTAACTCTTTACTCAGTGAGTAATCCCGTATATATCAGAAAGTTGGAAAGCATGCAGAACCTTTCACAAATATCAGAAGGCTGAATCCTCTCATAAACTGATCCCTTTCAGTATGAAAGGTACTCACCCACTTCCCTCTAATCACCAAAAATGCTCTGTGTACAGATCTGCAATGGCAGTTGAAAGAACCAGGTTGGTTTTTTTTTCTGAGTGTCTTAAAATTTTTTACATCTGACCAATAATGTTAATATTGGTCTTGGACTTCAGCTATTTATAAATAATATTATTCTACAGATTACATGACTGCAGAACAACTTATGTCAAGTTCTGCAGTTATTGAATCTGGTAGCTTGATAGAGGCAAAGCTGCTGCAGCAGCCCCATGCCTCTCTGTCCAGTCAGTAGTGAGGCTGGGCATGTATTCCCAGTAGGCACACTCGCAGAGAGCACAGATATACACCACATTATACACACAGCAAGGGGGGAAGATCAATGCAGATGAAAACATTCATCACTCACACTGACACAAACAGCACCAAAAGCACCATTCTGTTCCCATTTCTCATTATGTACCTGCGTGTGTGTGTGTGTGTGTATGTATACAAATGTACATTTGTACCTGGTGGATCCCTCCAGCAGGCTGAGCTCATCCAGTCTGCCCATGAATCCCAGTCTCTCCAGTTGCATCTCGACATACAACCCCCCAAGGGCTGCAGTCACATTCAGGTGCTGGTACAGACCATTATACACACACACACGCACACACACATAGACACATGCACACACACATATACACACACACAGACACACACACACATGCACACAAAGACACAGACACAAGCAACCAGCAGTTCTCTGGGACTCCCTGGACACTCTGAAAACCAGCTTCTGCTGTGGTGTCCCCCTCAGAGACACACAGACCGGCTCCCAGATCACTTCATCTACTCAGCTGGCTCATCTGGCTTATCTTCAAAACCAATCACACCCTCACAACTGGACTTGTCCCAGCTGCTACCTCTGACCACTGCTCTGATTCCATTTGCTGGAACTCAAGCCCCCTTAAACACATGCACATTGAAGAGAGATACCCATATGCAGGAAAGAGTTAGAAGGGAGTTCAACAAGAATGTAAGACAGACTGAACTGATGAGGTGCAAGGAATGGCTAAAAACTATAGAGACCAACAAACTATTAACATGCAAATGTGCCTATTTATCCTCTTACTCCTTTGTTTTCTCATTCTTGTTCCTCACCAAATCACCCAGATCTACCTCTCTATGTTTTTCCTTGCCTTTGTTTCCTCCTCTAAATATTCTGTAATAATTCCTTGGTAATGCCAAACGCTTTTCTCTTGCATCCCATAATGCGTTGCAAATTCCCTAAGTAGTGACTTTTTCAGTAAAATGATCTTACAGATATTCCCTTTGACTCATGAAATAGCAGTGACATCTGAACCAGGCCTAAGGTTCTCCTGGGAATGGCCTAGACAAGGCTGTCTCTTCCTCTGAGTCTAACTTGGGTTCTCACTTGACACTGTACTCCTGTACTCCTCTGATCTTGTAGACAGAGCTGTGATGGGCTGATGAATCCCACGGTGTGTCTGGGTGTAGCCCAGCAGTTGGCCCTCCTACCTCTGTTCCTCCAGGCTCACCTTTGTCTGAGAAAATGGACATTTTTTAGCAGACATGCTAAAAATGGGTTCTTGGGTTCTTGAATGTGATGTTCTTCCCTCCATAACAGTGACACCTTTAACATTTGGGATTTACAGACCAAAGACTGTGAAAGAAAGAAACAGGACAAAAGATGGAAATGGCATAAAAGAGTGAGGGATGCAAACTCTAAATGTAACTGAGGAACCTTGAAAAGTATAGTGTACAAGTTAAGAGTAGACTTGAACAATACAAACTTTTGTATTTAGCATTTATATAGTCAGTAACCTCAATTGACATTGACCTTGGGAGCAAAATGGTCCAATATTTTCACTTGGGTGAACTGTTATTGGAGAGTTTCTCTAGTGTATTAGACACAAACATGCATTCCATCAACATCAAGTATACGCTATCTTTTTCATCAATTTTCTTTTATTTTGTGCTAACAACATTATTGTGGTAAGGACAGGGAAAAAAAAGTACTTTTTCTGAGAGTTAACTTCATCTCTGACATACTGCTATTGAAATCGACTACCTTTCCTGTATTTTTTCTTCGCAGAAAGTTCTGGACATTTATTATACCAGTAATAAAATAGACTGTATCAATGAAAAAAAATATAGTTATTCTTTATAAAAGTTAAGATTAATTTCTTTTTAATTTGCAGGGGTGAATCTGCAGTAGGAAAACTTCTAAATGCAGTCTAAACTGTTATAGAAAAAATGCAACTAATGTACATATCCAGCAGAACTGCCAATGAGAAGGAACACTGACAAAATGTCCTAACATATTTTTGACTTTGCTATGTTGTAATTCAAAACAAGGGAGTGGTGCTGACCATCCAAACAACCATGTACATCAATTGGTAAGAGTTAAGAGAGACCGAACCAGAAGAATAGTTGCCATGTCATAGATTACACAGCAACTGGGCTCACTCAATCTGCTTTACAGTGAAGAACAGAAGTGTGTTTCAAACCCATTGTTAGAACCTATTTCTAGGATACATTAAAATTGCAACAGGACCTTTTGGCTGTTCTTAAAACCTAAGATTTTAAGTTCCCATTTCATTCCAGGAAAAACTGCTCATGCCCACAGAAAATAGTTTCCTTACGTTGTTGGTTCAGCTATACACAGAAGAGTCTGAGAAGAAATGTTGTCTTCTTTTCTTCAGGAATTGTTGCCCACTAGCGTCCTTGCAGTTGGAAGACAGAAAAAGGAAATCCATGTTGCCAAACTCAGTGGAATTAAGGAAAAAATAGATGGTGCTGAAGGGAAGAAAAAAGGGACATGTCTAACTGGAGCAGTTGCCCGTGTTTTACTCCAACTGGGTTTACTAACTCTATTCTATCTTGCATGCAAGCATCTAGCTTGTGTTTATATACAAAGGTAAGTTGTCACATTTCAAGAAAGCACCACTCAAAGAGAAAGTAAAGACAGGTTAATATACAATCACATGTTTGTATATCTTGATTTGAAGAGGGAAACAGAAATAGGAAAGAAAAACAGAAGAAAAGAAACCAAAGGAAATTGATTTCTAAGATCTTCAAAAATTCTGTAAATATTCATTATATACTATTACATCTAACAGGGAGAAAGTCAATGTATGTGAAGTAATAATAAGGAATTTATAAAGATTACATTGATATTGCAAATTACTTTTCATATTTCAGAGATAGCAACAAGTATCAGGAAAAGACCCTTTCCCTGTGTGTATCCTTATGCATTGAAGCTGTCTCTTCTACAACTGCCAAAAAGAATGGTATTCTTTATCTTGATCAGAATGAGCTTTTTACTCATGGGAATGTTGTCAGCATGGGCTTTTTTTCTGATTTTAAGACTGATAACTGACCATTTATTTTCTGCAACAGTTTCAATATCTCCACAAAAGTAATCACATCTCCAAGAAAGCTCTATTATATGTTTTACCTTTGTGAAGCTAACTCAGAAACAGAAATAGAAACACTAACACACTTAAGGCTTCCATAATGAATACAGGCCATCAGAATTTGAAACCATATTCAAATAGGTTTTGACACACTGGACATTGGATAAGAAGAATTAGGGGTGAGAGGAGACAGAAACCATGCAATTCACAGATAACTGTAGGGGATATAAGAAGTGTAGGACAACTAGCAAACTAACTATTTGCAAATTAAAAGTGTGCGAAATTAAAAATTAAATTATATCTCTTACTGAAAACCAGTATTTTTGCAGTACCCTAGTGTACCTGGCTCCTTCATGGAGGTATTGCTTTATTTTTGACTGATGTTATTTGACTGGGCAAGGACTCTGATTGCCTCTCCTGCAGAACTTTCACATTTTCCCTTTTTTCCATTATGTTGCTCATTGTTGTTTTACGCACTTAAAGAATCTACTAATGATCAGATCAGTTTGATATTTTCTAGTGATTTAACCCATTCTAAATCCAGACGCAAAAGGCATTGTGGCCCTGGTATCCTTTTCAGGTGGTCACAGTCTGAAACACACTACAGTTCATGGCGTATGGCTTTGCTATGATAGTATATATTGCTCTTGCACTTTTTCATAAACACTAAAGAGGAAAGCAGGAAAAAAAACAAAGTAAAAGAATAGTCACTCTATAATTTCCTTTCATATCAAGAAATTAGAATATTTTGATAAACATCTGTTTCACAGCCAAAGCTAATTTTATTAACCCTCTCTTCGGAACACTTGCCTCCTCGTCTTTGTATTTGGAGTACTGCTTCTTTGAGATCTTTCTTCTTTTTATCTGCCATCTCTTTGAAAACCCTCTCTACTCTCTTTTCCTGTCCTTGGTCTTCTTTTCCCATCCTCTTTTTATTTTGTTCCTGTTCTCCCTTTATTTCTCTCAATTTACTACTCACAAGCATATCTCTTGGAAAAAAAAAAGGCATTAAAAAGTCATTGAGTTGTTGTTGGCATTGCCATCACATCAGAGAGTATTGGGGGAAAAAAGACATTGTTTTCCCTTCACATTCCATTCTGCTTTTCTTCATATTAATAGGATTTAATAAATTCTATGAATATATACTCAAACAATAAACATTGTGTATTTGGTTGGGGTTTTTTCTAGTTTAGAAAATAAGGACAAAAGTTATAAGTAGAAGCTGGACAGGATTTGGGCTAAGTCTCACTTTCAGGTTTGAGAAGGGTTCCCAGAAGTTGGCAATTCTTATTTTCTTAGGTTATGTTCCAAGGCCAAGAGATTATGCTTATGTACACTGCTTCCCTCCATCCTTCAAATCCTTGTTAAACCTGATACGAGCTCTTTGCAATCAGTGATTTTCAGTTCTTGGTTTCTCACTCCCTAATCAGCTCAGACACAGCAAAATCTCCTCAAGTGGAGAGGTGGTCTCCCTCAATGAATTATCAGCAAGGGCTCCCAGACTTCAGAAATGCTGCACTCATCTCAAGCCAGAAGTTCCTGATGGTTACAGAATGAGGATTTCTCCCAACTATCTGTATTTTAACAGTGACACAATCGTCTGTCTCAATTTTTCAGTCATTAGGGTAGGAAAAATTCTGTGGAGATCTTATAAAGAAATCTGTTTACATATATCTGTTACCATATGGTACTAATCTCTCCTTACACTAGACTTTTCACATCTGTGCTTTAGGAAACTGATTGAAACAGTGAGCTGTGATTTAACTAGCAAGTGATTTTTGAAGGTGTCTGTGTGATTTTGGAGTGTACAAATACCAGAGAAAATGATTCATGTTTTAATATGATTTAGAAGTCACAAAAGATTTCTGCTCCTAAAATGCACAGTGGTTTTGAAAATTTCCATTAAAGACAAACATTAGGAGAAGTGAAGCAGGGTTTAATGTTTTGCTACTACAAGCTCTGGTAAAACTGAGAATCTACTCTTAAAGAGAGAGATGAAGAGGAGAGATATTTCAGGTGTTAACAACTAATTCCACTGCACTGCAACATCAGTCCTAGCACTGATTCTTTAGACAAAAGCATCTTCTTGGCATCAATTTGTGTATGCACAGATCCCTGCAGAATCTGGGTGCAGATCCTAACTCAGGCTGCAGTTTGCTGCTTACATCATTTGTAAGAAGTGTCATGAAATGCTGTAACTACAAACTGCAAAGAGTTAATCTGGCAAACAAGTTCTTTTTACTAACACTTGACTTAGGACAAACATACATTACAGGACTGTGGACATATCCCTTGTCACAAGAATTTCAATTATCTTGACAAAAAAAACCAAATTAAAAAATCTCCTAGATGGAATTAATTTTTAATAATTTGTAGATCTAGATGGCAAACTCCAAATAATTTAAACTTTGGAGCAGCTGAAGTGAAATAGATACTTTTAATATATGATTTATTACACCCTGAAGTAGAGTCCCAAGTCAACTATTCCGAGGTAATATTTACTTCTCTTCATCTTTTGCAGTGGAGCATGTTATGGATCCTAAGGCTGGGTGAGATAGATCCCTCTGTCTAATTCCACTCTTGGACAAATAGAAGGGCAAATCACTCAAATGGCCATTATTTATTAACATATATATACAACTTTTTTTTGTTTCTCAGGTATCTTAGTCTGGTTAAACTGTCACAGTCTTGGGTAACAAAAGTAGTCTTTCCTGAATTAATTCTGAGCATATTATAGCCAGAAAATTCAAATTAATTACTTGTTTTCTATAATTCTGCAAAAATGGATATCCTCTCTATTTATTAATTATCTTAATGGAAAAAAGATTACCAAAGTAGAGTACTGCAACACTACTTCTTTTGTATTAAGTATCTTTGGTACACTATATAAATTATTCTCTATTTCCTCACTGTGATCAACATACAAGGAAAACATTCTTGAATTATTCTGAAACTGTAGTGTTTATAGTCAGTATTAAAATACAAAACCTTGCTTAGAGGCATAGATGAATGAAAGATGGAGAAGAGTGTAACAGAGGTCTGAACCAACCTTATTAATACACTGTAGTGAGTAATACATGCTCCACATCATAAGATTAGTGGAGGCCTCGTGGTTGTGCAGCCCTGAAATCTCAGGAGTATGCATCCCTGGATGCACTTTTTGCAGATTTCAGTGGGGCTTCAGATATCACATGCTTGTGTTTTACTAAGAAGAGGTACATCTCCCAGTGCACAGATGGTATTAAAAATGCATTAATATTTTAAGTAATGCACTGGTACTAAAACTAAAGTAGTACAAAGAAAATCTCTGAAAACAGTTTTATTGCTTTCTTTTCTTAGTGTTTTTATTTTGTGGGAAACATATATTCCAAAGTAATTATAAAAAAGGCAAAGTTTAAAAACTGTTATGAAGTATTCTGGAAATAAAGCAAAGCAAATATGCGAGAAACCTGAATATTCTTAAAATAAATACTCTGAAAGAACAGCAGATAAAGCTTGTAGGTGAAAACACCATGTATGCATTTGCCAAGGGAAAGTATTGAAATTGGTAATCTCACATAATCCATTTTCAATAATCTGTTTATTTTATGTTTTAATTTTCTTCTGTTTCATCATGGTTTTGGTTTTGGTTTTTTGGGGTTTTTTGTTTTTTTTTTTCTGCACAGAATGCTGTGGGACAGTAAATGAAGGTTTTTTCTGCTGTATGTTATGTATTTTGTGTATTACAGTCATTGTGTTTCCATGTTAATAGCTTACCTATAAAAATGCTATTACTTTTAAAACAAATAGAATAAAACATTAGGTAATAGTGGTATGTTTCATCAAACATATTTAATATGGTTATAGCAAGAATTTCTGCATTAAAACAAAAGCAACACTGCTAGTAGAAACATCTTATACACAAGTATAATTTTAGATGCAGGCATATGCAATTACTTACAATTAAAGGCACTCTTACAAGGAAGAGGTTGTAAAATCAACATGCTTTACTGAAAGGATGAGGTTTGTCAGAGGATCCTAAAAGAGGAAAGCTATGGCACATACAGGATAAGGAGTAGTATAAAATTTCATCATGACCATTTGTCTTGTTGCCCTGTTGCATCCCTTTAGAAGCAGCTAAGTACAGAAGATATTAGTAAATAATTGTCTCTGCATCAACAGGAATGTAATTTTAGAAAGGAAATACAGTATCATTCCTTAAAGATCTTGCCCATGATTGTTCCTTTTCACAAAGCATGCCCCTTCCTTGGTCCCTAAATAAAGTCAGAAAAAGCCTGGAGATGTATGGGTGCAGATTGTTTTCAAACTGGAGAGTGGGGAGAGTCTCACTCTTGCATCTATCTGGGTGATATAGCTGCAAGGAGACTAGGAGAGGAAGAAGGGACTGATCAGGCATTCAGCACTTGCTATCTGCCTCACTGGCATCTTTAGAGGCCTTATCTGAGCACACCAAAGTAATAGCAATTCCAAAGCTCCTCTGCTCACACTGTCATTGCATTGGTCATCTGCTATTAAGCTTTCCAGCACTTGTTATCTATTAGTGGATGGGGTGTTCATGAGACTTGGAAAGAGTTTATTCTAGTCCTTATTCAGCTCAGCTTTAACCATGCAGTTTCTCAGCTCAAAATGAGAAAAAATCCTAGAATTTAGTGTCTGAGCCTTTCAGCATTGCCTTCTGTATAAACTAAATATAAAATACACTGTTCCAGGACAAAATGATTCTGAAAATCTCAGGAATTATGCACTGGGTGTCTGCTTCTTGAATACCTATAGAAATTTTATAACCGCATGTCAGATCTGCCATTGGAATAATCAAGAATTCCCACTCACAAAGATTTGTTTGTCCTTAGCAGCTGGAGTACATTACCTTCAAGGTCACCAGTTCTCTTCTATCCAGGTCTGTAGTAGATGTTGAGACTATTCTGATTTTGGAAGTGGACTAGAAATAGAGAAGTTAAAAAAGTATGTCTTTGATATGGTTAGATTATTTACTGCAGAAATAGATTAGTTTTGAGTTTTCTTTTCTCATGTAGTAAATTATTGAATCTGCTTCATTCAGCCCTCAGAGACCAATAGACAAGTTCTAGTGTGTTCCAGACGTTTTCACCACTAAATAGGCTCCTCTGCATCTCTCTTGGATGTCGACTCCCCCTCCCCTAGACCTACAAAACACAAAATGTACAAGCCATTGTTACACTTCAAGTACACAGAAGTCTTAAGTCTTCATGGAGCCATTAGACTCTAATTAGGAGTAAGTCATAAATGACGCAGAACTAGGGAATTCTCATGCATACTAACCCCTTAGATAAATTATCAGGATGTCATAAAAAATAGTTTCTAACTCTGAAGAAAAATAGTTGCAGTGATATAGGAGAAAACAATGATTTTCAGGAAGGACTTTTTCTGAGTTTAATTCAAAGAAAAGAAAGAATAAATGCGTGTTAGATAACATGACAACAGGAACAAAGTGTTACCTCAGAGAGAAAAGAAATAACAGAAGGAAAATAGGTCAGTTAATAAATAAAGGTGCTGAAATTAATGCTGAATAAAAAATAGTCTGGATGCTGATACATTTTACTTTTCTTGAATAATCTGTCTTTAGCAGGAAAGCTAAAAGAGGAATGTTGATATGATTAGGAATACTGTGAAGATATATTACAATGAAGACTGGAGATATGAGCATAGGCAGCAATTGGGAAAGATTAGCATATAAACATCAATCCGAAAATAATCATGGAGCAGACTTCTGAAGGCACTCACTATTTACAGTTCCCATTTAGATTCCTGGACATTTAACAGTCTATGGCCATATCTAAGCAGTTGTAACGAAGTGTCTCAATGTTCAGCACATGTGTGCCACAAGGACATCAACTGCCTCAGCTCACTGATCTCCTCCGAACAGATGAACACTTCATGTAGGTGAAAAAATCTGACTCAGTTATCTTCGCAAATCTGGCTTTTGAAGGCTAACTTGAACTTCACGAATTGTTAATTAATACTATTGTCAAGTAAAACTAGAAAATGAAGAGACAGCAAAAAAAATTTAGAATTTAAGATAACATTTCTTAAATGCTTGATTCTCTCCTGTATGTGGCCAGAAAGTTTTGAAATACAAATACTTTTTTATAACAGGGATGTCCAACATTATGTTGACAGTTAGCTTAATGTTCTTGAATGTCACTGAAAACTTAAGAGCAGAAGTCAAGGGTTGCAAAGAGAGATGTGAATATATTCTATATACATATTCACTGGTTGTCCTAGACTAAACATATATATGATAATGATTTCCACAAAATCATTAATGTATTTCCTCTCCCTTTACACATCTGTTCTTCTGTCCTGGGGCACTCTTAGCTGGTCTGTAGTGGACAGGGGGAACCAGTGTTCCAGTTGACCTGGCTGAGTTGGCAGGGCACTGGGGCTGGTGAACTTCCTGTTCTCCTTCTTACACAACGGCCATTGTGCAGTTCCATAGGTCAGTGGTTTTGGTAGAACAAGCATTGTGTTAGCTCACCAGGTGTAGACAATTTATCATCTGGTAACAGTACCAGATCTACCATTCTGTCATTTTCTGTTAATTCTCTTCACGTGACATTCAGTCCTTAAGTATATACAACCACCGTGCAAGTACGCATTGATACAGCTGTACACATATATAACCATTTTCAGTGCATCCTTTACTCCCACCTATGCAGTGTATATACCTATGCAAACAAGTATGTCTGCAGCCTGAGAAAGGGTAACAGAACAGATCTCTCAGATGTTTGATGCTGGGTTTCAAACACTTGCAATCGTGAGTCTAAAAGTCTGTCCAAAATGGCTGAAGGACCATAACAAAACGGTTCTAGTGTTCAGGAAAAAGAATCAGAGGTTTTATTAGCACAGGGATGGCACAGCGCTAACATGGCAGCACCATTTCCATTCTGTGTTTGTTGTTATCAAGCCAGATCAAAATACAGACATAATAAATGCTTAACTGCCTGAGCCCATTTCTCTAAATGCAGCCTGGTACCTCTGGAGGGCTTGTATGTACAGACCTGAGACAAACTGTGCTATGCCCTCCACTACTGGGAACAATGACAACCAAACTGCCACCCAGGAAAAAAAAAAAAGGCTTCTTTTAATAATTTCCAAATTTCTCATTATCAGGGGAAAATGAAGGCAAATTGGAAAGAATTCATTGAATAGCTGAAAAGGTTCTCAGAAGGATAGATGAACTGATAACTGAAAGGTGATTAAATAACCTCAGTAAAACTAAATATGTTTACAACTGCTTCATTGAACAAAAAACTCCCCCAGTGTATAATTACAATATTAAGATGTCTTTATACCATTAACAGAAAAATAAATAATATTACTCGATAGTAATAGAGAGTGTGTCTTAAAGAAATAGAGTAAAATTAGGCGAAGTGAAGAAAAAATTTGAACAATTTCAAGGAAAGCTTTTGTTTCAATAACGTCTATTAAGCAGTGGAAACCTTTTTAATGATAAAACTCCCAGTGTTTGCTAATACTAGGTAGACCAAAAAAACCCAGTGGAATATAATAAACTAATCTGACGTTCAGTTCTGCCACGCTCAGTCATACTTCTGGTTTAGCAACAGGCAGGTGGACTGCATGACTGTAAGAAATTTCAGATGCTTTAATAATTGTCATTTTGACATGTGGTCATATGACTACCTAATACTGTGTAGCTATTCATTTACTACAAAACCTTGAAGGCCCTTTCGGATATTTTTCTGATATTTTTCACTTTCACAGAATCACAGAATGATTGAGGTTTCAAGGGACCCCTGAAGGTCCACCACCTGGTCAAATCTTCTTGTTCAATCAGAGCCACCTATAGCTGCTTGCCCAGGACCATGCCCAGACAGCTTTTGAATATAACAAAGGATAGAGGCTCCACAACTTCCTTGAGCAGACTGTACCAAAGTTCTGTCATCCCCACAGTTAAAAAAGTGTTTCTTGATATTTAGATGGAGCCTTCTGTGTTTCCCTTGTGTCCATCACCTCTGGTCCCATCACTTGACACAACTGAGGAGAGACTGTCTTCTTTGCAGCCTCCCTTAAGGAATTTAAACATAAATGACACACCCAGAGCCTTCTCTTCTCAAGGCTAAACGGTCCTAGCTCTCTCAGCCTTTCCTCACAGGAGAGATGCTCCAGACTCTTAATGTTTGTGGCCCTTTGTTGGATTCTTTCCAGTGTATCCATGTTTATGTATTCCTTTGTTTCAGAAGTGGTCTGTTCCTGCAAGTGACTTTGAAAGAGCTCATCTCTACATGTTATGATGATTATAGAAAGCAGATAATTGCTAGGTGAAGAGAGCTTTTGCAATTAGGGTCTCAGCTGACTAGCAAAAAAATACAACTCGTCTGTTTTGCCCCATATCATATATCCTGACTAGTTTTTGGTAGGGTATTTTGTTGTTGTCCATTTCCCCCCCCCTTATCCCTCCCAACCCAGTTTGTACCACTGCAGAAAAAACAAATACATATATTCTTTATTTGTAGAAATCACATCTGTAAAGCTACTTAATATCATTATTTGTTTAATGATTTATTGCTTTTTTTTTATTTGGGAAGTTACTTCAGCAAGGAAGAGAGAAAATGGATAAATCTGTGGTTTTGTCAGATCATCCATGAAAGGAAAAGTCTATTCTTCATTGTTCTTGAAGGATATTTTGGTTTTGCGCAGTGCAGTCTCAGTTTTTAATTTAACTTGGCAGTACATGATCACTTTATGTCTCTGCTTGTTCTCATGACTGATGCTGTCACGTGCTCCCTACAATGTTCTTATCTCAGCCATTAAGCAGACATGGCTAATATTTTTCTTTTTCTATTTGCTTTTAATTTCAGTGGGTGAAAACAGTGAATATTAATAACAACACGATGCCTTTATAGATAAATTAAATACTTCTTGGGTAAATGTTACAGGAAACAAACAACCCAAAAAAATCACTGCAAATGGTATACATTTGTTTATAAGACACAATGAGGAATTGTGCAGTTTAATTTGCCTTTGTAATTTTGAGCAGTCTGCATGTTCTATACTGAAATTGCATGGATTTACAATATAAACTCAAACAGCATCACCATATCTGAAGGCCAGTGAAGACAAAAAGAAGGATTCATTCTTTTTGGTTGGTTGGTTATTATCATAAAATAAGTTTTGAACAAACATGCTGCATGACTGCAACAGACAATGTACCTGCTCACCAAGCTTTTAAAAGCTGCTCCTTCATTCCTGTAAAATAATTAGGGTCTTAGATACCAAAAACTATTTTCTCTCATACAGAAAATATTAAACAGAAAAGAGGGGGTTGACTTCTTTATTATTAAAACTTTTTATTATTAGTTTATTCATTTTTCATCACTTTGACTTGTATTATTTTTGCTAACCTTTCTATCACTATTATTACTGAGACTGACTGATACTTTGAGACATATACCTTCTCTTACCACTAGATGGAACTGAAAAACCTTGTAATTCATTTTTTTCTCCCGTTACACGGATCCATACCAATTGCTTAATGATAAAAGCTTGGAAATAGTCCAGAACTAGAACTTACTAAGTTAGAGAAGGGTTACTGAAGCACAGTAATTGCTACTTGGTGTAGTACTACCTTTGTTGCTTGAAACTCTAACTGTCAAAAGAGGAAGATATTTAAAACATTAAATGAATGTTGTACCTTCACAGCAACGAAAATTGAAAAAAAAACCCCACACAAAACACAAGCAAAAGTAACAAAAAAAGCACAAACAGAAAGCCACCAACCATTACAGCTTTCCAAACAGTAATAACTCGAACTAAAAGCCAATACTGATGGATTTATCAGGAGACACTTTGGAGACAAACCAGGGCAAAAGTTTATTTGCTCTTCATTATATATGACATTTAACTGTAGAAACACAAGGTAAAATAAATAATCTTTTTTTCTTGTTTTTTTTTTATTCTGTGTATGAGATGTTGGGGTTTTAGTTTTGTGTATCCTGCAGAAACAAACAGGATGAAATGGAAACCACCATGCTGCTAGAACGTTATGACCTTGTTGTCATTACTGAAACTTGTCAGGCTGAATCCCATGATTGGAGTGTGGCTATCAATGGCTACAGCCTGTTCAGAGAGACAGGAAAGGAAGGAGAGGAGGAGGGGTTGCCCTCTACATTAAGACTGGGGTTAAGTATAAAGAGCTGTCTCTGAAGAACAACCATGAGTAGGTAGAAAGCCTTTGGGTAAAAATAAGAGACTGAGGTAAAAAAGGGAACTTTGTGGTTGTGGCATGGGGGATAACTTCTTAAGGCAGGTGATAGACAGGCCTACCGGAGAGAACACAATACTAGATTTGATGGTCACCAACATAAGACAGCTGGTTGGGGATGCCAAGACTGGACCTAGCCTGGGCTGCAGCAATCATGCTTTGGTGGAGTTCACAGTCTTGAGGAATATAGGTCAGATAAGGAGTAAAGTAAGGTTCTTGAACTTTAGGAAGACAAACTTCCAGCTAACCAGGGAGATTGTCAGTGGGATCCCCTGGGAGACTGCCCTCATATGTATTTCACTGAACAAAGTTAACAGTTGTGGTTTTTTGCTTTCCCTTTATCTCTTTTGTTACCAGATTTTCTTATTCAATTTCTTGACCTTTTCCTTGTTCTTTCTTTGGCATACCAGTCCCTTTAATTCCCTCTGAAATTCTTTCCTTTCTACAGCCTCCGTCTAGATCTCCTGTCTTCTAGAAATGTATCACATTCTTGGTGTTGTCAACATATATACAGAAGAGCAAAACACTGAGATAATTAGTATTACAAACAGGAAACTGTGACATATGATCAACTCCTACCTAGAAAAAAAATTGCATTTTTTTGACAAATGAACATCAACCTCATTTGTATCTTCTTAGTAAACTAGATTGAATATTAAGGTAAAGTTGGGTAAAATACTGTTTACTGGGGAGTTCTGAGGAGGAGAGTTAATATATAACAGGGAAATAATAGTTTATGTTTTTTTCCTAAAACCCTTACAGCAAGATTTCTTTGACTGTATACATTTAAGCTATTAACTGCACAGAGCAGCTACCTGTTCTTTTACTTTTTGAAAAGCAGCCTGCATGCTGCCAGCCTTCTGCAGCACCAGATGACAGTCTGCTAAAGCCTGTAAAAGAGCTGAAGACAGTTTGCATCCTCTGTGAAACCCCTGAAAAAGATTAAGAAGAGAAAGCAACTTCTTGTGGTTTCATAACAGGAGGCAGGAAAAACGTCTGCATGAGAAAGTTTGTATTCTTGGCTTAGTTCATGAGCGCCCCGCACAGTTGGGAAGAGAGCTCATGTATTAGAGTTATGAGGCCTTCCTTCCTTTTTCTTTTGGATGAGCTCCCAAAAGAACCTTTGCTACTAGAAAACAGCAGTGTAAAATAAGTGCCCACGCCAAAACTGAATATGTGAATTGCTCTACAGGGTTAAGTTACCACAGAACTGCTCTCGTTTTTTGCCAAAATGGGCGCCGCTCTTTCAAAGTGTCTCCATTAAGAATTGCACTGATTTTCTGTAATAGCTCATATTTTAGTACCTTGAGATGCATCCAATTTTAGTACCGTAAAATACATCCACATCATGTCCCAGAGGTTCCTGCTTTTTCTTTATATGATTTAATCGTTTCACTTCATATTGCATAATACGATCATGTTATTATGACTGTGTCAAAATTCTCAGAAAATTAGATAGATACCAGTAATAAACTGTATGATTTACTACTACAGTTGTTCTAGTAGGTAATTCAAACACTAGGTACATACCTTGAGTAAATCAAGAATCTTGAGAGACTTTGGCCTTGAAAGTGGGTGTTACCAGCTGAGGTTAGGACAAAAAACAAAGTACATTCCATTTCTTGACAAGAGTTTTATTGAAATTGTAATGTTTTAAGTATATTTCCTAAGTGAAAAGCTTAAACACTGCATGTGATTATGCAGTATTTTCAACATTGTTTGTTTAACAATGTTGCAGTTCATGCTTTGAGAACAAACAGACAAGAATGCTGAAGTATGTACCTGACTCTGAATACACATTGATATTGCTCTTTACTTATTCATCACTGTTATTTCAGTAGCTTGAGTGTTGAACTAGATTATTGTTAGAAGCTGAATAGGAAATGTTCTAAGCCCTAGCTCAGGAATGACAAACATTTTATGTTATATTTCCCATCCCTTTTTCTTTCATTCCAGCTTTTATTTTTTGGTGGCTGTCATTTTAGTAGTTGAAATAGTACTTCTTAAAAGTACTTAAAGACCACTTTTCACAAGAACGTACCCTATGCTTAAGTTACAAGTAAGTTAGCAAAAGAGTTTCTATCAGAAAGTGTTTTACTGGAAGATTAATGCACTGATATACTGTCATAGACAATGTTATTTATATAGTGCAATTTTGCCTGATGTATCCAGCTTACAGATGATGCACGGGAACTAAAGAATGGCCAGTCTTTGCTCCATAACTTTTTGTCAGATGCACACTGTGCTGCGTGGCTTCACAAAAGCTCTTAAAGCAATTAAAGATCAACAGAAAGCTTTGCCCTGATTTCTCTCTGCAAGTCTTGATTTGTTCTTTGCACTCACAGTGCAAAAAGCGTGATGGAAGCTCTGATTCTGTGAAAGACACTCACAGCTGAGAATAATACAGGAGCTGGAAGTCAGCTTTTGATTTACCCTTTGATTTACTTGAATAATTCAAAAGTCATCTGTTGATATGTTTTTTAATTATTGCCAATTTTCAGAACTTCTAGTCTGAAATGTACCTCTTATTCCTACACAGTTTGAATCTGAATCTTTTACTTTCAAAGTCAATAGGAATCCCAGATTTGACATTGATTAAGGCTCAAGAGAATATTTTAAAATTCATTTAAATAGTTATAAAGAAACACAGTTCTTCTACGGATAAAGAAAGAACGACTTACAAAATCAAATGAATAATTTAATGGTTTTAACGCTCCAATACCTATGCACTATCTGATTATGGAAAGCACAGTTGTCTGTGATCTCTTCTATAATCACCAAACTAATCTCTCTAAATGGAGCTTAAATCCTTTTACATAGAAACCAAAGATTAAAGAAAAAAACCCACCAAAACCAAAATCAGTTATAAAAAAAAAATCTTCACCGACATCTTAATCAACTCAAACATGCAATTGATTAACCAGCACCAGGAAAGTTACGCAAAGCAAAAACATACCCATGATGCTATCTACCTATTCAAATATGAAGTCAAACATTATTTCCTGAACAAGATTATTCTGGGTTTTTCATATCATGCTGCACAGAAGTCCATCAGCCTCCTGGGTTGCATTAGCAGTGTTGCCAGCAAGCCAAGAGAGGTGGTCTTTCACCTGTGCTAAGCACTGGAGCTGGAACTCCAGCCCCAGTTCTGGGCTCTTCACTCCAAGACAAAGAAGGCATACAGGGGATAGCCCAGAGCAGGTCCGCAGAGGTGATTCAGACACTGGAGCTTCTGACATGCAGAAAGAGGTTCAGAGAATTGGGACTTGCAGCTGGAGAGTCAGCTGCAGGAGTTCACCCCAGAGGAGAGGACAGGCTCACAGGGAACTTGTCAATGTGGATAAATACCTGATAGGAGGGAATGAAGAAGGTGAAACCAAACTCTTCTCAGTGGTGCTCACTGACAGAACATGAGTCAGTGGGCACAAGTGAACACACATTAAATTCCATCTAAACACAAGAATACAGGGGCATTTCCTCCTTTTTTTCTTTTTTTTTTCTTTTATTTTACTGTGAGGGTGATCAAACACTTGCACAGGTTGTACAGAGAGACTGTGGATTCTGCAGCCTTGCAGATGTTACAAACCTGAGTGGATATGGCCCTCAAAAACCTGTTCCAGCTGACCCTGCTTTGTACAGGAGCAGGTTGGACTAGACAAACTCCAGGGGTCCTAATGACTCTGTGAATCCTAATGTTTCTGTGGATTTAAAATCAGGTATTTCTGCTTTATTTTAACCCTTGATCACCACAGTAGGACCTTTTATGTATGTAAGAACAAAAAGGTAATGAGAACCTGTCCTTTCTATATTTAAAACTAACAAGAATTATAAGGCTGTTAACATTTTTGATTTAGCTTAATTACAGGAATTCAGAGATTATCTTCACTAAGCATTTGTCTGCAGCAGATCTAGCCTAGAGGTGAGAATCAAAGGGAGAGGAAAAGGGAAATATTTCATTTATTCTCAGTTCAAGTTGACACCAGACTTCAAGGTATATTTGTCACCTTTCCACTGTTTTTAAAGCAAGTTTGTAAGTGACTGAACTCTGTGGAAGACAAAAATGCAATTAAAGGTCTCTTGGAACTTTCAGTCTATTTATGACTTTTCTACTAATGTTGGGGAGGAAGAAAGTCCATGACTCTCCTGCATCAGTCCTTGAATTTTGTTCATTGTTACCACATTTAAATGTCCTAAAATGATGAACTTCTAATAAATGGAGAGAGTGGTGTTACTATCATAAAAATATGATTTTCTGATATAAACTCATTTGCTAACTTACTGACCATAATAATTCTATTACAGTATTTTCACCAAATGAGTTGAGGCTACTTAAGTTTAGGGTACATGCTTGCCAAAAATGTTAAGTACTTTTTTCAAGTATTACTTCAATTACTAAAATGACAGGCACCAGATAAAAGCTGGAATGAAATAAAACCAACCAAACAAAAAGGGATGGGAAATAAAACATGAAATGTTTGGCATTTCTGAGGTAGGGCTTAGTATATTTCCTAGTCAGCGTCTAAAAGTAATCCAGCTCAACACCTAAGCTACTGAAATAACAGTGATGAAGAAGGAAAGAGCAATATCAGTGTGTATTTAGAACTATATACTTACTTGTAAGTTTTGCATTCTTGTCCATTTGCTCTCAGAATGTGAACAGCATCATATGTATTTCAACCCATATAGGGATGTGATTTTTTGTTTTATTTAAAGACTGAAGTCTTTAACGACCTCTGGATAACAGAACAGATCACCAATTCTTTCAAAGCAACTTAAAGTTTCAAGGTTTTCCCACATCAAATTCTGCTTTAATTTGTCACATATTACTCTCATTATATTGTCCATTTGCATTACCTCTTAAAACCTCTACTTACCTTCTCTTAAATATCTTAGGGGCCTAAAAAATTTTAAACCAGGTGTGGTATTCCACCCTTAAGGGGAAGGGAGCATCGAAGTTTCATAGATGCTCATGGTCAAAAGGAACAGCAAAAGTCAGAGGGTCCACAAAAGCTTGTAAGATTTTTTTAGTAAATTATATACTTTGCATGGAAATTTGTACGTTAGTCCCTATGTCCTCACATAAACACATGACAGTGGGTTCTGGATAAAAGTGAAAGGTGAAAGGGAAGAGAGAGAGGGAGATGGATTAAAGATAGGGAGAAAATAAAGGAAGAAAGGAAGAAAAAGAGATCACTAATCCTGGCACCAGCACTGATCCAACTGATGGGGTGTCTGCCATCCTGGTGCACACATACCTCCAGGCTTTGTGGGGATACCTTATACCTTATAGATAAGTTTGCCCTGCCCTGGAGATGAGTTTCTCACTTTCAATGTAATTTGTTATTGTGTTCTTTTAGACCCTTCTGGAAATGGGTTGGAGGCCTTTGTGGTTCTTTGGGGATCTTGACTCCCCCCCCCACCCAAAGTTCATGTCAGTTTCTCAACCTCATTCCTCTGCTTGCACAGTATTGTGTTGTGCTTACCTCCAGGAGCCAGAACAAGGTTCCTTGTCCCAGAAAAGTGCTGCTTACCTCAGTATGGCCCCCTTCTCCAGTCACACCCTAACCCCGTGCCCCCTGACTTAATTGTCATTCTTGTCTCAATCTACAAGAAACTAATAATTCCCTTTAATCCCAAATCTCATATCACTAATGGGAAATGTTGTAAGCCGTTCTTTAATCATTCATCCATAGATGCAATAGACTGTGGTCATTCTGTAGTCTTAGAAACAGGTACCATACCTCCTGTGAATGGATATAAAAACCATACAAGTGAACAGAATGCCTGAAATATGCCCTACTGCAAGCACATGCAGTATGATACCATTTCATGACCAAAGGGTATTTTGAGCTCCAAATGTGAAAATGTGTTGGACCTAAAGTTGAAATGTTGAAAGGATGACTCTATTGGAACTAAAGTAGAATGGGAGAGTAAGGAAAATACATGCTGCCTAATTCAGATACATATTTTTGAGTTTTATCTTGTCTTACTGACAAGATTGGGCAGCTAAATCTCTTTTTGGGCTTTTTTTCTCTCAACTTAGAGAAAAATACAGGTAATGATACCTTGTGTAGTTTTTTGGGAGAATAAATTCTAACCACAGATCAGTATAGTATTTGAATGCAAACAGCTATTTAGCTAATGTACAGAAGTAAAGACAGCTGTTCAGATATTTGAAATTGAAAAAAAAATATATATGTGTGGTTTTTTAAGCAATAGGTCATCCATCTGTCTCACAGTACTCCCTAATGCATTTCTTGCTCAAATCTACCGCTTTGGTATTATGCTACTTGCTCATCAACCAGTTCTGAATTGCAGTTCAAAGGGAGCTAAGAGCTCTCAAAGTGATATAGCGGTATGTCTATGCCATAGTTTATACTTCAACATTCAGTGAATCACATATACTGTGCATAGGAAAACATGAATTTCCAGTGCAAAGGAGCTGCAGGGCCTTGAACACTGAAAAAAGTGATTGAAGAACAAGATCATTTTAGGCACCAGATTTTTACTTTTCAGTCTCCAAGACCAAAGCCATAGCCATGGCAAGACTCATAATCAGAGGATATTTGTTTTGAGAGCCTGAATTTCACCTAATATATTGAATAGATCCTGTGAAAATTCCCCCAAGATTCATTGATACCACACTTCTGCTGGGTAGATAATTTTATTCTTTTCTTCTGGACAAACCCAATATCCATCATCTCTGTTTCTTTAATCATTGGAGGAATGGACTAATGAGAGGAATAGATTGTGGATACGATGGGATTCTAGACAAACAATCTAATGACACTTTACAAGGATGCTTCGATCTTGCACGACAAGAACTTAACATTCATGTAAGGAAGGCAGACGTATAGTTAAATGTGTGGTATGTGTCAGCACACATTTAGTTCTTCCTGTAATGCAGTAAGAAACAAGACCATCATTTACAGTATTTAAAGGGAAAACACAACACACAATATTTTATAATAAGGATTATGGAAGTAGGAAGCAAAACTACATGATAACACAGACTTTAAAAAATGCAATAGGCAAAAAAAAAAGTATTCAACTACTCATGACTATGTTGAGGAATACATTTGGTGCAGGTAGCTCAGTGTGCACCTGCAGTGAGAGCTGCAGGTTGAGCTGGGGGGGGCAGGACACTGAGCCCAAGGCAAGAGGCCATAAACTGCTGATAGTTTGCATAACAAAGGGCACAGGAACCTGTGGCCCAGCCCGGTGACAGGACACTCAGTGATGTGTCAGAAGCCAACAACCCCCACATTTCACTGCACTTAGACTGTAAGGGTATAAAAACCCAGGGATTCCTTTGTTTGGGGTCCCTTCCCAGAGGGCATCCAGCTCGAGCTGTTATTTTGTTTTTATCTAGCTATTACACCATAATCAAATTATTTTAAGGATAGGGACATCTGAGACTCTGCTATGGGAAACCTGGGGTCAAGCCAGTAAGGAAACCTGGTCTGATTGTGTGAGTGTGGGGTGTGTAGTGGCAGAGGGGCTTCAGTCCCAGCTCAAGTGGTGCAAGACTGACTGCCAGAGTGGCTCCTGGATGGTCAGACAGGAAAGTTTCCTTAATAAGGATTGTTATGTAACAAGTTTCATAGGTTTTTTCTTTAAAGTTTAATTTCTCTTCAGGTCAGCATTAATTCAAAAATTTTTCATAAAATAACAGGACCATAAAAACACAAAGAAACACAGAATCACTAAGATTTGAAATGACTTCTGAAGTTTGGCTAGTCCAGCCTGCTCCTAATAAAGCAGGGACAGCTGGAAGAGATTTTTGAGGGCCATATCCAGACAGATTTGGAATATCTCTAAGGCTGAAGACTCCTCAGCCTCTCTGAGCAACCTGTAGAAAAAAATAACTATCAGAAGATAATGCAACGAAGGAAGCTGATGTCACAAGGCTCCATCACAGTCACCTGACACCCAGCTTGTACTGCTGCGTAAGTTTATTCCTCCCCAAGTGCCTGGCTATTAATTATTAATTAAATGATTCAAAAACTGCCTAATTTGGATTGAAAGGTGAAGAATAATTATTTAGGCTTAAAATTCCTGAATGGTAATTGATTGCTAACTTTTTTTTAGAAAAAAGTGCGGTATCATTAAAGAAGCAGAATTAAATAAGAAAGAGAAAGAAATACTTGTGCCAGAAAGATAAAAATCAGTTCTACAAATCAGAGATACCCGTAAACTTTAAGGCTTAGGATCTGATCTAATTCTGTTATTTTAAGAGCCACTTATGTTGGGTTTCTGTGGCTAGGTTCTGGTAGTGAGGGGGCTGTAGGGGGTGTCTCTGAAAAGCTGCCAGAAGTTTTGCACACATCCAGCAGAGACAATGCCAGCCGGCTCTAGGATGGACCTGCCACCGGCCAAGGCTGAGGACATCAGAAATAGTGGTACTAACTCTGGGATAACATATTTAGGAAGGGGGGAAAAAAAGAAGTTATTGCACAGAAGTAATAGCAACCACAAGAGAAGAGTGAGAATATATAAGAGAAAGAATTGTGCAAACCCCAAGGTCAGCAGAGAAGGAAGGTGCTTTTAGGATTTGTTTTACTTGTTATTATCCTGTTCTGATTTTGACTGGTTAAATTTCCCCAACTCAAATCTGTTTTGCCTGTGACTGGTGAATGAGTTCTTCCTGCCCTTATCTCACCTCATGAGCCTTTTGTTATAGATTCTCTCCCCTGTTCAGCTGAGGAGGGGAATGAGAGAGCAACTTTGATCGGTACTCAGCATCCAGCCATGGTCAAAGCACTACACTATTTTATTAACTTAATTTCATTTAGTAAATAAAATCAGAAAAAAAAAATTAAAATCAGCATTATTTTCCTTTATATTAAATATTATATATTTATATTATATATTTATATTAAATATTATATATTTTCCTATAATTAAAAAGTCAATGTATATTGACCAAAGTTTAAAATAAGAGTTTGGGAGTTTTATTTCCTTTAGTGAAAGACTCAAGTTTAATGATTCTCATCTGTCTAATGATTTTGATATGTCTGGGATGTTTGTGTAGTTTTCAGACATGATAAGACACTAAAAAACCTTTGCACATGCTATTCTTATATTGGATTTTTGATGATCACAAATATAAACCTAGGATTTTCAGAAATCATCATTTATTTTATGAAGAAACTGAGGATTAGTTGTACATAGTATCTGAAGCTCTATACTAGGAAACAACAAAAGTTATTAAAATTTAAGGATAACGATTTTATTTTATTTTATTTTATTTTATTTGACAGCAAAAACATATTTTCCTCCCCACTGAAAGTGCCTTTTATTTAAATGCATTTTGTATGACACTTTTGAAAAGTACTCTGCATTCGGCTGTCTAGTTGAAGCTGAAATGACATAATTTCATGTTACCTTTTCACTGTACTATATGTGACATTTTTGCACCAGAAATGCATCATCCTTGAAAACAAGTTAAAAATACTGAGAAAAAAAGTTATTTCACCTTCACACAGCCTTCCTTTTTATAAAAGAAAAATGTTTTTACTTACATAAACCNCTGCCCTTATCTCACCTCATGAGCCTTTTGTTATAGATTCTCTCCCCTGTTCAGCTGAGGAGGGGAATGAGAGAGCAACTTTGATCGGTACTCAGCATCCAGCCATGGTCAAAGCACTACACTATTTTATTAACTTAATTTCATTTAGTAAATAAAATCAGAAAAAAAAAATTAAAATCAGCATTATTTTCCTTTATATTAAATATTATATATTTATATTATATATTTATATTAAATATTATATATTTTCCTATAATTAAAAAGTCAATGTATATTGACCGAAGTTTAAAATAAGAGTTTGGGAGTTTTATTTCCTTTAGTGAAAGACTCAAGTTTAATGATTCTCATCTGTCTAATGATTTTGATATGTCTGGGATGTTTGTGTAGTTTTCAGACATGATAAGACACTAAAAAACCTTTGCACATGCTATTCTTATATTGGATTTTTGATGATCACAAATATAAACCTAGGATTTTCAGAAATCATCATTTATTTTATGAAGAAACTGAGGATTAGTTGTACATAGTATCTGAAGCTCTATACTAGGAAACAACAAAAGTTATTAAAATTTAAGGATAACGATTTTATTTTATTTTATTTTATTTTATTTGACAGCAAAAACATATTTTCCTCCCCACTGAAAGTGCCTTTTATTTAAATGCATTTTGTATGACACTTTTGAAAAGTACTCTGCATTCGGCTGTCTAGTTGAAGCTGAAATGACATAATTTCATGTTACCTTTTCACTGTACTATATGTGACATTTTTGCACCAGAAATGCATCATCCTTGAAAACAAGTTAAAAATACTGAGAAAAAAAGTTATTTCACCTTCACACAGCCTTCCTTTTTATAAAAGAAAAATGTTTTTACTTACATAAACCTGAATTATATATGTAGTCCAGAAATAAGTATCCTTTGTTTGCAACCTCAATGTATTGTACTTTTAAAAGTATGAAATTACAACCAGATAGGTAAAGCTCAGATTATTCTCTTCTTTCAGCAGAAATTTTTTGTGCAATATATAAGGCTTTTATGCTTGCCTTTAAAATTTTGGGGGTTCAGAAACTGCAAACATTTCTAGAAAGAAAAGAACTCTAAAAAGAAATGGGAAGAAGGAAAAAGAAGGCACTTACACTATTGTCTGTAAAGACTCAGTACTACTCCCTACCTCAATGGCTTCTCTGCTTATTTTTCTTTTTTCTGATATTAAAGGACACCAGTTACAATAAAGTTAACAAAAAAAAAATCCCATGCCACCAGAAACTACAGCCTCTTTCATATTCTCCTTCCTATAAACATGACATTTTTACTACATTGAAATATTACCTCCCCTCTTCTGGTTCAGTTTGTCAGGGCATAATTAGCCAGGTGCAAAGAGACCCTGCCAGCAGAACTTAAGGATATAAAACAATTATTAGCTGTCTACCATGCACAAAAGACTGATCATTCTTGTGCCCAAAGGTACCTAAAGACCATTCTTGGCCATGCAGACATCAGTTGCTGAAATGATTCCTACTGCTGTTGAGTTGCCATCCTCGCCTATAGAGATATCAGTGGTGATATTTATGGTGCAGGCCTGGAGATGCAGCAACCACATAGCTAGATCCCAATTTGCCACCCCTGTTCTGTTTTGATTTTCCAATAGGATTATACATTTTTCCACACAGGTGCTTCTGTATGGAATCCTCGAGCTAATAACTGTCTGTCTCTCTCAACACTCCTAACCTTATCCATAACTTTTATCTTTCTTATCCTGTCCTCTTTCCCAACGCTTTTTCTCACAGGTTTGCATTTTTTCATAAATTGGAACAAGAGTCATTCTGCAGAGCTACATCTGAACTGGTCCTTAAACGCCCCTCAGCACTCAGAACACTGTGCCTCAGAGGCAGGGGGTTTACATCAGGGTTTGCAGAGAGACAATGTTACTGTGATGGTCAGGACACAGAGACCATCCACCCAAATATACATACCTATGCATGTATGTTTGCATATATGTAAAGTAGATACAATGGTATTTCCTCTGGGTGAGGCTAAATGCACTCTGACTGAGAGAGACAAGTTTTCCTGTTTCTTGTGCAAATGCCAATGGTGATATCACCAAGCTTCCATCTTATAAAGGCTTCTATGCTGCAAGTGTATACTGATTTTATCACAGTATCTCTACTAGATTGTGTACCACTGCTCTGAGAGATGCTGCCTCCAGCACAGCTGAATCTAGGGAATCTAAGGTGAAGGAAACAGTGTGTAAAAATTTAGCAGAGCAGTGTCTTCATTTTTCATTCATATCAACTGTTGTCACATATCCAAGAACTCAAAACAAAATTGTACCTAAACAGCAGAGACCCCAGTTAGATACCAGAGTATGAGAGGATCCTCTAGAGGATAATTCAGAACATCTGCCTAAATTAGCACTTAGTAAATATAAATGCAGCTTTTTAATGCTTTTATTGCTTTGAATGGAAGTTCTAATGATTGTAAGGCAGCAAAGACTCAAACTGCCTACCACTTTTCAACTTCAGATGTTCAGATTCAGATTCAAGTTAGACCATGAATTTTGCTCTTTTATTACCTTACCTTAGTCTGAGATTTAACAACTGCTGGAAGTATTTTTAATTACCTTTCTTGGATTTGGTGAGGGAGGAAGAAGAATAAAATGGAAGAGGATTTTGTACACATCAGTTGCAGTTATGTAGGTTCTACAAATAAATCTGTATGTGGCATGTGGTATATTAATCCCACTGAAGATATATTGGTAATTATGTCAATTGACATATGGTAAAAATGTCACTTGAGTTACCCTCTTTTCCATAACACTAGAAATGACAAGTGAATCTTGCACTGTGTTAATAACTTTGGCACAGTTTTCCTTCATAATCACCACATCCATGCATGAGAAAATAATAAACAGGAGCAGGTAATTTTAAAAGTTGAAAAAGCTTCCTGATTCATGAAAGTCCATATTTTTTTCAGCATCATATTTTCTTCCCATCTAGAGATGTTTTTCCTTGAAGATATGTTCTTCCTTTCAAATAACACAAGCAAAATATTGCTATTATGAATGGAAAAGGTATATTTTTGAATCTAAATGAGGCAATTTGTTGTTTTCTAATCACAAGTCCTTGTGCAAGAACTAAAATCCTGTATTACACTGATGATAGATTTTTTACATGTGAAGCTCTGTTCTGACAGATCTAAATTCCTGGCAATCATATATCTCATTAAGGGCCTATATTACATGCATGGTAATATTTTTCCACCAGTACTAATACGGTTTTAAATACTCCTCCCAGTGCTGCTTTAGCTGACAGCTTTAGTGAACATTGGTGTTGTTTGAATAAGCATTTTAAATATATATATATATATAAAATTTTTG
>VXAZ01006770.1:321377-364751 GCA_013399875.1 Gymnorhina tibicen | reverse complement strand
ACATAAAGCCAAGGAAGTACAGAGGGAAAAAGACTGGGATAGAAATGCAGCCTGGACTTAAGTATGCTTTACATTCTTGAAAAAAAATTTTAAAATGCCCTGAGGGTAATACTGTTGGGTAACCATCCTTAGCATAATACTGTTGGGTGACCTTATGTCAGTACTAATTTAGGGGGCTTGTTAAATTATATTTTTAAACTTTGAATTTTGTCACCTACTCTGGATATTGGATTCCTTGCCAGGAGTTCAAATATTGTTGTGCTAGTCCCTCACTTGCAGGTAATAGAGTCCCTTTCTGAATCGAGCCTGTTTGCAATGGACATAACAATCCACCTCATAACATACAGGAGCAACTAAAAAACATTACTTGAGTGCTTATATCTGCCTACTAAACCTGAAGGAAAAAATTTTGGTTCCAGTAAAGGCTACCTTCCCAGATGAACAGAAAAATCAAGTCAGTAAAAATAAATAAATAAATGAAAACAAATTCCATCATTGCATTTACAAGTACTTTTCAAGTCACAATTTAATATCTAAACTAACAAAAATTGTTGCAGCAGCATCTGGCACTACAAAATTGCTAAGTTCTATGACATTTATTTCCATCTAGTAATTTGACCGAAAGGTTACATTGTCTTGAAGTAGCAGAGAGATCCCTGCTCACGGTAAAAATATTTGAGTGGTTTTTTTCCCCCCAAATATTCACTGATGATCACAACTGGCATTTTTACTTCCCTTGTGAAACTCTTCCACCTTCCCTTAAGATCATTCATTTTAATGAGTAGGATTTATTCTCCTTGTTTACTCTCTTTCTTTATTGTGATGGATGTTTCTTACTTTGCTTTTAAAATAAGCAGTATAGGAAACTATGTTAGTATGTAGATCCCCCATTCTACTATAACTGCTTTGATAGCACAAAGTTTCGACTAATGATGCCAAATACGACACTGTGGATGAGTGTCTGGCTGCACCGAATTGCTTCATTTAGTGTAAGCAGCATAGAATGCTACCAGAATAAATCTAGGATCATTAGTCCAATTGCTCTACAGTGATAACATTTCAGGCAAGAAACTGGATATGTCTGCAATCTGAATTAAATGAGCTCCACAGTCTTTAAACACCAGGCTACACAAGTGAGTATACTTTAAACTGAGATTTTATTGATGTGTCCACACTCATATGTGAAGACTGGAAATAACATTCAAAGGTTTTTTGGTTTTCTTCTCCTAATCACTATATTGTCATATAATTTTCCATACTACTTCAATATCTGCAGACAGATTTTTAATCAGAATAGGAGCCAAACAACGGAGGAAATGCTGTGTAGGTTAATAATGAAAAGAGGAAGTTAACAAGTTAAAGGCTTACCCCTGTATTAGAAGCATAAAGGCTTGCAAAGTTTGTATATATATATATATATATATATGTACATATATACTTTGTACATTTTTATGCATACCTAATACTCATTTTGTGTTACTGAATTGAAAAACAAGAATTTAGCTCCTGTAATGTATTGTGAAATGTCTGACCTCCTAAATGAGTTCAAGTGTAACTTACTGTTTCCCATCACAAGGTCACTGCTGTATTTAAGAGCCTTGAGAAAGAAGATAATTGATTGAGCTGATCTATGTGCCTTGCTCATCTCACTATGCCTATTTCTCATCTGCCCTGGGTTAATCACCAAGTCCACAGCCTGCTGATGTCCTCCATTACATGATAATTAGAATAAGCAGGCAGAGATGGGGAAAGCTGGTGAAATTATTCATATTTTCTTCTGAAGAGCCAGATGTTGCTGGATAGATTTCATTTAATTCTATGACAGTTGCAATAATAGTCTCCATGTGCAGAGAGCTGATAGTGACATCGATAACAGGGAAAGTGAGTTGTGCTTCTTAGCTAGTTAGTTATGGTTATTCATTTTTGGGGATCATCTCATCCTATTTGTCAATTTTATAGCAGATTGGGGATGGATTTAACATATGCAAATGAAAAATACTTAAAATATAATTCCACAGAAGTTGAATTATGTTCTCTAAAGCAAAAGCTTTGCCATGTGCATCTTACAGATAGTTAACAGGTTTGATTTTTTTTAGGACAAAAATTTTCTATTTGGTAACATTATCTAGGAGACAATATATAACGGATTTCTATATGATATTGCTGAAGCTGAGACATTGTTTCTGTTGAAACCTTACATTTTTAAAACTGATACTGACTGTGATGAATATCAAGATATCTAGAGGAAGATCACATTTTCTGAAATGCATTTGCATTTTGCATAAACAGAAGTCAGTAGTTAACTTTCAGAAATAATAAAATAACAAATACAACAAAACATGGAATGACTAAAAGAAATTTTTCCTTTGGGGGTGGCATAGCAGACAAAAACCCACTATCTTGCATTTGAATCCAATTATTATTTTGCAATTAATTTGAATGTATATGATAATATATTTTTTGATGATTTAACCTTAGGAAACTGCCCAATATTTATATGTTGCAAAAAAGTATTACTTACATTCAAATGGAAATACTAACAGTAAAATAAAAACAAACATTCAGCAGAAGATCCTCGTCCTTTAAAAATTAATACAAGGATGCTTTGGGAAGGCCCCATCGTGGCCTTCCAATATCTTACAGGAGCTTTATAAAAGGAGGCAGACAGATTTCTTCTGCAGGCAGATAGTTACAGGACAAGGGGCAATGGTTTTAAACTGAAAGAGGGCTGGTCTAGATGAGATGTTAGGAAGAAATTCTTTCCTGTGAGGGTGATGAGGCACTGGAACAGGTTGCCCAGTGAGGTTGTAGGTGTCTCATCCCTGAAACTGTTCGAGGCCAAGTTGAGTGGGACTCTGAGGAATCTGGTCTAGTGGAAGGTGTCTTGCCCATGGCAGGGGTGTTGGAACTAGATGATCCTTAAGGTCCTTTCCAACACAAGCCTTTCTATGATTGAATGACTAGCTCTGGTACAATTATCTCATGTAGTGATATCAGTTCTACTACTCTAGTGACTTTTGCTCACTTTATTCACAGTAACGCTTCAGCAAACAAATACCAGTAGCTAAAAGAAAAAAACCCACAAAACCCTATGAAATAGAATTTTCATTCAATAATCTTTTCACAGAGCTCTGTTGCTTCACTTTTTGTTAACTAAGGTTTCTGTCTAGGCAGGTACTATATTCAAGTGTAAATAAAGTTGTGATCCAAACTTTCATATCATTCTGTACATTTTAAATTCAGATCACAGTGTTAGCTGCCACCACCTGACCACCTGTGAGGACTCTTTTTAGTCCTCATTAATAAATTAATTTTATAATGTTATCTCATGGCCTTGGTAAAGTAAGGCACACTGTACTGGAGTCCCATAGCATAAGGATGAATATATCAAAAATACATTTTCTAAATCGTACTGCTAAATTTAATGACTGGGTGATTTCTCAGAATGCAGAGTGTAGTGCATAAAATCAATAAGAAAATTCTGCTGAACAAACAGGGTTTTTTTGTGATCAATACAAGACTTCTTCAAATATTTAGATACTTGGTATGCCTATGTAAAAGAATTGCTGATTATTTGTTGTGGAAAATATTAAATATTTTATTCATATTTGTTATTTCCACCATAAGCACAAATATCCAAATCAATTTCATAAAAATTATAGTTAGATTATTGTATAAATGCTGACGTAATTCCCATGTGCTAAGTCCAAGGAAACTTCATAGCTAAACAAATGTTCTCTTGAAGAATGAGGTCAGAAATCTTCATGAAGATAAAACTTTGATTACCAATAGATGCTATCTTAATGAAGACAGATAACACATCACCTTGAAAGATATTGTAGGTACTATCTACAGACACAAATATTTGAAACAGAAGAAAAAGGATAATTTCTTTACATATGTGATGTGTCCCATCAAGCAAAACAGGGACAGATGGAAGATTATGTTATCAATATGTGTGCAGATAATTCCTCTCTATGTTACAGAATGGTGTTTCAGTCACTAGTAATCCCTTTAGGGCTAGTTTTTTCCCTATTATCATTAATATTCTGTATATTGTTATTTCAAATATTTCTGCATTTTATTTGGTTATCAAATTATAAACAGAACTTTTTAATTCTGCACTGATCAGGAAATCACAACCACAGTCTCTTTCTAGACTAGCCATTTTGCACACACAGGATCATGACATGGAGATGCTGAGCCATTTGATGCTCAATCATGTCAGCAGTAAGAGTCAAAAAACCAGCTGAACTGGATATCTTATTTTAAAAAAAGCTTTTATGCAAAGAGGTTGTCATTTACCCAATAACGCAGATGCCCACGTGGATTGTTTATCTTCAGGTGAAATTTTACATGGGTAAATATTTAATTACTAGAAATACATACATGCTGAAATACTCCTGCTAGAATGTCAAAACTTTGCATATAGATATATATTTTGATTTTATATAATTTTACATTCATTCGAGCAAAGATAACAGGACAGGTAGTCATTACATGTCAGAAGTACTAAAAAAGTTTAACTGCAAAGAGATGATCCACAATACAAAGCATGAGATTGATGCTTTTAAGCATAGACATATGTTAAATCTGTTTGCACTCTAAAATCATTACAAATAGAAATAAGAATAGAAGAGGTACTTTTATATCAACTTTTTTATCTAAAGAAAAAATCTAAAATTTCTTTAATTTTTTATGCTATGTGGAACTCAGTGGAGCTAATGATACTTTACTTTCTTTTTCAGTTGTTACTTACTGAAATTTAATGCTGGTTTAAGTGCAAGTCATAGATTTTATTATTATTATTCAATATGTGCATATTTATGCATGCAAAAATAAATTCCTCAAATTGTTTTAATTTTTGATATCACATTTTTACTGCTAAAAGGACAGTAAAATTTTTAAAAATTCAGAAGGTGGCACTAGAATGATAAAAAATTTGGAAAACTGAGGAAAGACTAAGATAGCAAGGTGCATTCAAAGAGAGAGTAAAGTTGTTGATAGGACTACAAAAGGATTTCATAGCATCTATGAAACAAAAATGATCAGCTGTCAGAGATGATAGAAGAAAAGCCAATGAGCTCTACAATTAAAATTTTTGGGTTTGTGGTCAAACTTTGCAAAATGTTGACTTTAGCACTGAACTTAATAATTTTATGATAATGTATGAGGTAAGACTACGTCTCAGTAATTTTAAAACAGTATGAAGTATCTTATTCATATGAGTTTGGTAATTGTGACTGATGAAGGTGGTAAACAGTGTTGACAATATCATTTGACAATTAATTTGGGCAAAATAAAATAAACAACAATTACAACTGCAAAAAATAGGAAAAAAATATCTACTTAGCCCCTGACAATGTCGTTGATAAATTAAATAGCATCTTTTTCAAAGTTACTATTTGTATTGTACTCCAGGCAGAGCTCCATGTACCCATTCCATCCACTCCAGCTGCTGTCTCACATAGAGGGAAGCTCCCCTTCCTTGTCTTCCTGTCTTGTCCTTCCTAAAAGAGCCTTTATCAAATTGTCAGTCTTACCTGCTTTTTGCAGCACATGTAGCCTAGCCCTATGCACTACTCATCTGATCATCTCTTAGCTTCGGGACCAAACCGTGCATCTCTATTCTGAGTGCTTATACAGTTTGCAGAGTGGAATTTTGTGACAGCTCATAGGAATTTCTTTACTTGTATCTCAGTTTTTCTTTGAAGTCAATTTTAGAGCCCATGCACAGGAAGCAAAATTTTCTGTTGGACTATGCTGTGCCTAAAGAAAACTCTACCCTATCCCCCTAATAATGTGTCAATAATTTCTAGGCAAACTGCAGGTGTTTGCGGTTTTTTTGCTATTTATTTGACAATATTTTATTTAAGAGCTCTTAGAGAAATGGCTCTGTTTAATCATTTGCAGGCTACAATGTTTGCTCCTTCATCTGCAACAACAAGAAAGGCTTAGTGTCTGCTTATAGCAAAGTCATGGCCTCATATTCACAGAAGCAGAACTCTTTCTTCCTCAGGTTCTGCTTTTTCTTGTCTAGATATTCCCACACCCCACCAGCACATATACAATGTAGCTCAGTTTAGAATGTATTTTATGCCACTTCTTTGAGAGCATAGCAAATATATTTATGACTTGCACAACTGGCATTGTTTTCTTTTTTATCTTCGGTAGTAATAATCTTACTACACAGCAGAGTGTGACAAAACAGTGGACCTTAATGTGGTAAATATGAGAACTCTCATTCATTTACAGTGAGGTGTTTTCCTGTGAGTTTTCAATGAACTAGCTTCTTTTTACATAGGTTACACATTGGTTTGGAAGATCTTCAATAACCATCAAAGTAGTGCAGCTTTGTCAAAAACTCCGGAATGTATCCTTCTAACTCTGTAAGAGTTTCAGTACAACAAGTGTTAAAGCTGGGAATTTTATGAAGCAATATTCAAGAGTTTGTCAGTTTAAAATGTTGGGCTTAATTTTTTTGCACTGTCTTCCTCTCTGAACTGTATAATATAAAATACTATTTTTAAAAAGTAGAGTTCTAGACATGTTTTGCAGGTGCAAATCATTACACAAGCTGTTCAATGAAAAAGTATTAAACCCTGCTGTCTCACAGAGTCAGTAGTCAGCCTTGGTAAAAGACAGCTAGCCTATATCCTGTCTGAAATCACTGTGGGGCCACATGAAAGATTTGTGACTATTTCAGTTTTCTTTCTGTGAAACAGACAATATTATCTGAATTTGTGAAGCACTGATATTGAATAACTGATACCTCAAAAAAAAATCAACCAAACAAAAAAAAGGCAAAATGACCATATGCCACTAGAAAAAAAAGTTGAATTATTATATGATGACATTATGAATAAGCACAGTTGCCATGGAAAAGGATTACCAATGAAAGTCACAAAGATTGAAAACTGGTGATAAACTTGATCATAAACATTTTTGAAAGGACCATATTGTCACAAGGATTTTTACCTTAACTTTGCTCCACTGTTATCTTTATTTCTCTGTCTCAAAAACTACAGTGTTGTGACAGGTCTCTCTCTCTTTATCATGCATTACTGTCTAAATCAGATGGCTCCCAGAAGCAGAACTTTCTATAATCAGTTTGAGCTGAAGTAATACAGATAGATATTTCATCTTAAGTTTCATACTTCATGTGTGCAGCCATTCTATGATAATGTGAAGCTGCTGATAAATGACGATCAAATTTTTGTTTTGTCAAACTACAAAGCTGAATAGGACAAATATATCCTAGCCTTGATTCCTCTGATTAAATAAAGTAGATAAATATCTAATTTTTCAATTATACATATGGTCAAACTCTCAAATTATGCAGGCTTTTATGCATGTAGACCCATGTAGATATTCTGGTTTTCCCAACAACTTAGCAATGCATCTCATATATTAGCTACTACATTCACATTATATAACAATACAATGAAAATATAGGTTTATTTTGTCTATAATTTATAGCTGGTCATATTTCTGTTTGCACTTCCTTATGTATTGTTTGACACACATGCCAAGAAGAAGAAAGGTAGCTTGTCAGATATCTGGGTCACCATATTGTTATGAATAAGCAAGCTGTTGCAGCTACCATATCTCTTTATGAACCTTTGAAAGTTAATTTCATAATGACATAATTTGTGTAGGGCACAGATGTTCACCTCTAATCACTCTTAAGAACATAAATATAAAATATTTTGTTAGAGAACTCTACAACAATCTGTATATAAATCAACTCCAGACACTAAATACGAAATTGACTGCAGGGAGAACTCTTCAGGTCACAGTAAATTTGGGGTTGAAATATGCTCTTGACTATCTAGGCTGTAGTTCGACTGACCTTAAAGGGCATTTCCCAGGCATCATTCTGCTTTATTGACTTTAATCAAGAAATTCCTTGACCCCTATCTGAAAACATTTATCAGAAGTCTAATTCACATGAAGCACCACTTATTTATTAGTGTTGTGCAGAGCAGATATTATTTTTATAATCTGTTGATAGTTTTTATTTTTGTCTCAGAAAACACATATAAAATTACTTCTTAGGGTTAGAACTTTGGATTAGTCAGTAGATATGAAAATAGTGGTACAGCAGGAGGCTTACACATCCAGAAATACAAAGGTAAGGCTGTATTTAAAAAAATTCCAAAAAATAACCAGTTAATGGAATGAACAGGTCAAGCACATCAAGAAAAACACAAAATCAGAAAAGTTATCTGAAAGCATGTGTTTATGGGATAAATACAGGGGATTAGAGTAAAAACATGATAAATACAAGTTAAATTAAAAAGAACCTGCTTTCTTTTGAAGTCACTAGCCAACAAGTTTGGGGAATCTATCATGTTATTACAAGGTATGAAAGTACACTCCAATCAACAGAACATTTTAATATCTTTGAGAGTGTCTAATTTTAAAAGTCTTGTTAATTCATCAACTTATTTATTTTTTACATACTCAAAAATAATTCACACATTGAAAGAAGAGGTTTATAATTTGTAGAAATAAATGCTAGCCATGAGATGAGATAAAGACGGAGAGGATATTATACATTAAAAATATAGTTTGCTGAAAAATGAAAATCATGTTTAATTATGGATATGGCCAGTGAATCCATTTATGTCAATTACATAAATGATCTAATAAAATGATCTAGTGATCCTACTTTTATGCATTTTAACCATTTGTTCCAAATTCATCACTATATTATTTGCATAATTGGCAATAAAGAGGATCTAACAATTATTCCTAAAAACAAATTTTACAGAAAGGAAAACATTACATCAGTTTCTAAAGTTTTACATATTTTATTTTGAAAGGGCTGAAGGCCTGTCCTGAGTCAAAAAAGTATTTCAAGTAAGGAACTACAATCAATTTAATTAATTGCCCATTAGCAAATTTTTGGTTTCCAATTCTGAAAAATAAATAAGAATCAAGTAAACAAATATCTGAAAAACACCTTTCCTCCCTACTTCCTGGTGTCCCATGTTATACCCGGTCTCTTTGGTGAGGGGCACTGCAGCAGTTAGAGTTCAGTGCAGGTTCTGCTCTGTTGCTGTGATGTAAAAATCTCCATCAGCTGCAGTCTCTTTGCAGTCACACTTCCTCCTCAGCCTCCTCACTCTCTGTTCCAGGGCAGCTGCTTTTCCTCCTGCCCTGATCTGGGTACCTGTTCTGGTTTTCTTCAATGTTTCTTCTTCCCTGATGTCCCTCGTGTCCTGACAACTCTCTTGTATCTCTGCCTTTGTGTCTCCCTCTGCATAATTGTGTCTATGTCTCTTGAAGAATCAAATCTGAATAAATATTATGTTATTTGGCAAAAGTAGTTCAGGATTTTTAAATTATAAATGAGAATGGAGCCTCACAAACACCTGGGCATCTGTCCAAACATACATAACTTTTAACTGCATGTTGAAATTATCCTAAACCTAGGGAATTCCATGTCTGAACCATTTGAAAGGTTACTGTGGCCAGGTGTCATGAATTGGCACAGGAATAAGGAGAAGAGCATGGACAACCTCCAAGCAGGAATGCTAATGAGGGAAGTGAATAGAAATCAGCCTGGAGGACAAATGTCATGACATTTGTGAAAAGAACATCATATCACAATGATGTGCCTAAAATCATAGGTTTTATGAATATGAAAGAAGAACACAAGGTTAAGAAGTGTAAATAAGAAAACAGTAAGCTGATTCTGAATAAGTCTTGTTTAAAAGTGGTAGTGAGGACACAAGAATTATTTCTGTATTTGCCTTATCTATCTATTTGCATTACATTTTCATCTGAGTCACTTTCAAAACTCTGGTTTTGGTGGTCCAAGGTCAGATACCAGAGAGATGGCCAGATGCCTGAGTAGTGAATACTGCTTTGAAATCTGAGGCTGCTCAAAGTGCCTTGAATAACACCCTCTTTCTGTTTTAATACAATTCACATACCTGCCTTCTTGTAATTAGGATGATCAGAAAATTTACTTCTTCTTTGTTTCCTTTTTTTTTTTTTTTTTAAAATTCCAAAATGCTGCACATAACTTTATTTTTGTAATCTGTTTCGGAATGAAAATATAGAAACTTTAAAGTTAGTAACTGGTCAACTATTTTACCTCTTGTTGTATTCCATATTGTCCCTGCTATTACAATACTTTGCTTTAAATCTCAGTAGATTTAAAGAAGTAGATCTCAGAGAAAACTAAAAAAAACAGAGTGACTTTTTAACTGAAGATTTAAGAAAAATTCACTTAATTCAAAAATTGCCAGAACCTTTAAACTGAATAGTTTTATGACTATTTTTTAGTCCTCTAAAATTGCATTTTCATTCTACTTTTTAAAATTAAATTCCAGCAATCTTCTAGGAGACTATAGTTCTAGTCAAAAATACCTCTTCCACTGTTTTTAACACCCACTAACAAAGTTCATTTTTTTCAAGAAGAGCTAACTAAAAAAGCTGGCCAATTGCCATTTTCCTAGATTCAAGATGCTAAAAATATTTGATGTTCCTGAGTCTATGTGTCTAATTACACTAATACAAGTGATTTGTGGAGTTTTTTCACTGAGTTTAACAGCCTACTGGCTCAAAACAACAAGACAAAACTCAGTCATTAATTTAATGGAATGAAATCTTTCCTAGAATAACAGACATTATGCCATCTTGTGTTATAATTTTATTTTAATAAAGTAGGTGGAGACAAACAACTTGCTCCTTGTTCAATATTTACAGTGACAAACCAGAAAAATGTTTTCTGTGTTGTTAAACTGATGTTTTTCTCAACATAACAAATATTTTTACACGTGTACTTAATTTGAGGATTTTTTGCACAGAGTAAAGATATTAAATATACAGTCCTACCAAGTCATGAGCACAGGAGAGAGCCTGCTAGCAGCAATTGCCTCGAGCAAAGTGCTGTCACAAACTGCAAGGCTTTGATGTGCTCAGAAAGGGTGGAAAGCATAAGGCAGAGTATGAGGGGTGGGCATGGAAGGGAGTAACTGAGTCCCACACTTGTTTCTATGTTAGTCAGCAGAACAGAGAATGACAGGGTGTTAGGGGAATGCGTTCTGTAACCTTTCAAAAGGAGTCACAGCAATTGCTTTCACATATGTTCCTTAGCTCTCCTGAGAATTTACTCATTGCCTTGGATGTGGAATGATTACTATTCGCTCCCAGCATAGGCCCTACTTGTAAAAGCCAGGCTAGACTTCAGAGGAAAGAGCAGGAAAAGAATAGCACTGCTTTCTAAAGTGCCTTGTACCAGTTTGTTGCAGGCACTCCAAGTCTTTCTCCACAATTGCCACTCACATGCTTAGAGCTTAAAATAGTTTTTACTCAGAATCCCTGATGTAACTGGCTGATGGATTTCATCTCTTAAAAAAAAAACCCTGCTTTGTTTCCTGCTCTCCTTGGAGTTTTCAGACTATAGATACTGCTCCAACCTGCCTTACACAAGGACAAAATATTCCCTGCAAGTAATTCAGTCACAGATGGTGGATAGGCTAAGAAACAACATGACACACCACGTGATACAGAAAGCTCAGATTAAAATAGCCAGTTTACTCAAAGAAATAGCTCCTACTGATGTTAGTAGGACCTGCTTAACATGACAATCATGTCCTTCCACTTCATTTAGTATTACATTTCCTTTAGAGTTATACGTTACTAGCTAGTACTAGAGTAATATTTCAGTTTCTTTGAAGAATGGGAGAAAGGTTAGAGAGAAACAAGGTTTACATCTCTGGAGATTGACCGTGACAGACTTTTATTGGTTCAAAATTAGTTCAAAACCAACAATTCTACCAATATGGTAGTTGTTGTCAATAGTGCATAGAAAGTATGAGGGTTTTGGGGGAGGTTTTTACCTTGGGATAATGTTCTGACACTCAGAAAATGCAGTTTTGTTCAGAACCAAATACAAGTCACACCTAAGCTTTTAGTACCTGCTAAAGTATGTGCCTGATTGTTACAACTTAAAAGTGTGTAAGTTAATCATGTGCCTCATGTGAACTATTACGATTTCCTCATGAAGGACACACTGGCTCCCAAGCTGTCTGGATGCATGATCTTTTCATATTGCAGCATTTTGGTGTATGGTATCTGGGGAACCCAATTCTCTGTGTCTACTGACATAACACCAGGTGTCTCTCAGCTGTCTCTGAGAGATCTCTCGAGGCATTGTTAGATGCAAAACTGCAGTGTGACCTTGGTTTAGATTTACTGAGAAGATTGCTAAACTGAGAAAAAAGCTTTGGGAATGTAGGTTACAACGGTACAAGAACAGAAAGTATTAAGAGATGATATTGCATGGATGCAGATCATTAGTGACTCTAAGAACCTTAAAAATAAATACTGAAGTGAAAAGGTTTAAGTCTTAGGAATAAAGAAGGGAACTGGATAGTAACAACTCAGTAGAGCCAGGTACCAGATCAGTTTCATAGTGTTAGACAATAGTTTGGAATAGCTTAAAGTATTAAAGCCTGGACTTTGATTATTTGGGTAATTTACTGGATATTCATTTACATCTAGCCAAACTTGCACTATTTGAGTCTCCTGGTAAAAATAAAGTAACACAAAAAAGAGAAGGTCCCTTCATTTTTCAGAGGCTCTTTTCCTATTTAATGGTTAATTTGTGAGGAAAAGGTCAGAATCCTTAATATATTTCAATTTTTTACAAGAATACTATTAAAATCCTACATACTTCTATTCTCTGAGAAATTATTGAAATTGTAACAGATGTCTTTCATTCTAGGTCTCCTCCAAAAGAAATCATGGGCTGCTTATAAATAGAAATGATCTTTTGGACAGGAAAATAAAAAAGAAAATTCTTTTCTGAAATATTTAGGAAGATATCCCATAGTTTTAGCCACATATACAGTCTTATTAGAACTTTGAGCTAGAGATTTGACTATGACATGTAAATTTCCAGAGATGTATCATGAAAGACAAAGGGTTTTCTAAGTAGGATGCTTTCTGCAAAATAGTGTCTGGTCATGGCCCTATACATAATTATCAATCAAAGTTCCATCTCACCTTTTTGTACGCAGGGCAGTTATTCTTTAAAAAATAAGATTTCTTAAAGTCAGTGCTAATAAAAGTTTTTAGACATCAAGCATTTTCTTAAATCAAATGTCATGAGTATATTCAGATTTCTCTAAAACCTTCTCTGGCCAATAGGAATTTGCATGCCAGTTGAATTCATGGTATCCTGTAACTTTGAATTTTTGAACATTTACCCATCTGCTCAGAGGAGATTTAGAGTTTCCAAATATCCAGAAATCCTGCGCACACAAAGGTCAACTCCACGTAGCATGTGGAAAGAGTCTGATGCAGATGCACTGCAGTAAACTGGCCTTGAAGATACCCTATATATTTCTGGCAAATAAGGTACAAATACTTATTTTTTTAGTTTTATTGTTTATGTGCAAGCATGCTAAGTAGCGTATGTACAGGAGATGTACAAAACCTGTAACAGAATGAATTTGTTATCCATGAATTATATGGGATATTTTATCTGAGAACTGACAGAAATGTATAATCCATGAACAGAACTTAAAAAGTGATTCTAAAGGACGTGAAGATGAAGTGCATTACTTTGTTTAAAACACTGAACTGCCTCAATCTTTTGCTAGTGAAATATACAAAAACAAACAATTTGCCCCCTCACACTTAAAAACCCCTCCAAAACTGCAGGCTCTAACAGGTCAAAACTAAATCACAGTTTGTATTAGGTAAAAGAATATTCAGAAGAAAATCTGTATCCTCCAAATACTACAGTTTGCAAACACATATATTTTATTTTTATGAGTTCTACCATGTGTACATTTTCACAGTCATTCTTCCTAAACTTGTATATTTCTCTGAATTTCCTTAGTTAATCACTGATGTGTTGCATCCTTCTTCATCCATTTACTGCTGAAAATCAAGTTACTTTTTTTTTTTTGAGTGAGTACTTTTAACAAAGTGAAGCCATAAAAAATACTTTTTATCATTGGAATAAAAACTTTTTATTGTATTCCTTTAATGTGTGTGGGGAAAAAAAAAAGATTTTACTCCTTGATTATGATGGCTCATAGGGGAGTAAGTGAACCTTGATTTGCTTGCAATCCAATATGTTTAAGCTGTAAAAATTTGTAATTAAAAATGTATGCATATAAACTCTTTCAGATTTGCTTTGTGTCTTTGGGAAATTATCTACAATGCAAACCAGTCCATTAGGTATTTTATCCCATCTATACTCCTCAGTGACTCATAGGTATTTGGGATATCTATGATGAGCACCATGGGGAAAAAATCTGAATAAAAGTCTGTGTTCTCTGAAGCAAATCTCTGGCATAGATGGACCATTTCTCAGCAAGTTAATGCTACAGATATACTCTATTAGTTCCCTTACTCCTCTGGGCAAAGATATAATGAGTATTGGCACCAATGGGCAAAAAAGCCCAGGAACATCTGTTTGAATCTTAAGACACTTGTTGATGCAGCTAGAAACACAACAGTATTTAGTTTGTCTCAAGAATACAGAAGATTATTTGTAGCAACAGAGGCTAGAAATTACATCTGCAATGCATTTTTTCTATCCTATTTATGCCACTGGATTTAAAATGTAAGAAGTTTATAGTAGTTTTGTCTGCATTATGTGTGTAACCACTTCCTTTATATTCTTTTAAAATGTATGCAATTTTTATTATTTTTATATTTATTTATTTTTATCTTTATTTATTTATTTTTATCTTTATTTTTTATCTTTTTTTTTTTTTTAGTATTACATTCTCTCCATCAAAGTGAACTTCTACTTCCTCATGATTTAGGTATTTCTTTTAAATGCTTCTTCACCATGAAATTCATTGTTATTCCTCTATTCTCAAAAACAATGTTGCTATTCAGTATGTAAAAGTACAAAGACATGAAAATTAAGTTTATTTACTTTTCACCTGTAGCTCAATAATTTATATTTACAGAACTTCCCTGTGTTAAGCCTCACTATATCAGGGAAGTAAAGAAGACCTAATTTAAAAGGCATCTATCTGTTTTCTCTCAGAGTTTATGTAAACCCAAATCGAACAAAGAGGTACCAAAGGATGCCAAACAGATCTACTTCCTGACTTACGTGATTGATGAAAGAAATATGTTTTCTGTTAATGAGAGATTATCGGATATGTTTTCCATGTTTTTCAGCTAGTCATAAGGCATGACTATATGTATTTTTTTCACAAAAATATTTGATAGAAGATGTCATGCATCAGAGAAAATCAGTACTGGTCACAAGTAAAGTCTTGTGTGCATCTTTTTTTCAGAGAGTAAACTGAAGTCTATTGCACCCTAGTGTTTCTTTGTCTTTTGAAGGTTTTCTTTGGATGCAGCATCTTCAAAGGCACATTTGAGGACCACAATAGTGGAATGGTATTTATTGTTTCTCTTAATAATCAGCTGAGAAAGCCTTTATTCAGCTTTCACAGAATAAATAAATAAAAATCTTCATCACCATGAAACTATGTAGAAAATGGTAAGGAACTGTGTCTAACAGTATTTATCTGTTTTACCTGTTTTTATTGCTACACGTCAGTAAAGAAATCAAGAACTACCAAATAAGAGAATCAACCTCATCTTTTAGTGATTTAATGTTCATATGTTTAGTTCAAGACATTTATGTAGCAAGTAAAAAGGGAGATTCATTAAGGGAGCCCCACACTAAGGCTCATGTCTTAAACTGCTGTTACAAATTGCTCCCTAGAACTGTTCAGCCTAATTTAAAAAGAAACTTAAGATAAAACAAAGTAAGGTTTTAAATAAAAACACTATAACTGATTATTTGTTGTCTTGTCTTTAATTTTCACCTTTCACTGATTGCCTGTTCCGTGTGATTTTACTGAAGTCTACAGAATATTCCTTTAGGAATTGCTTTTGCAGAATAAGATTAAAAGATTTTGATGAAAAAATAAAACTATTCCTTTTCTTAGTTTCCTCTCCTTCCCTTGTCTTCTCAAGAATTTTTTGAAACTTTTGTTCAAGTTGAAAATACTCAATATTTCTACTGTTTAGGAAATGAGAGTTTACTTTTTATTAATGCTCCTGAAGTCTTCGCATATATGAGAATTTTTTATGTTTTTCTCATAGAATCATAGAACCATAGAGTAGTTTGGCCTGGAAAGCACCTTTAAAGGTCACCTAGTCCAACCCCCACCTGCAAAAAGCAGGGACATCTTCAACTAGATGAGGCTGCTCAGAGCCCCGTCCAGTCTGACCTTGAATATTTCCAGGGATGGGGCATCTACTACCTCTCTGGGCAACAGGTTCCTTTGTTTTCACCACCATCATTGTAAAAAACTCCTGTCTAATATCTACTCTGAACTGACCCTCCATCAGTTTAATACCATATCCCTTTTCCTGTCACAAGAGGACTGTTAAAACGTCTTTCCCCACCTTTCTTGTAGATACCCCTTAAATACTGAAAGGTCACAATAAAGTCTCCCCAGAATATTCTCTTATCCAGGCTGAGCAAGCCCAGATCTCTTACCCTTTTTAATAGGTGCTCCATCCTTCCAATCATCTTTGTGATTCTCCTCTGGACACACTCCAACAGTTTGACATCCTTCTTGTTCTGGGGACCCCAGAGCTGGATGCAGCACTCCAGGTGGGATCTCAGAGAACAGAGTAGAGGAGCAGAATCACCTTCCTTGATCTGCTGGCCAAGCTGGTTTTGATGCAGCCTAAAACACGGATGGCTCTCTGGTCTGTGGGTGCATATTTCTGGTCAATTCGTGCCTTTCATCCACCAGTACTGCCAAGTCCTTCTTGGCAGGGCTATTCTGAATCCCTTTTTCCCCCAGCCTATATTGATACTGGGAGTTGTACTGAGCCAGGTGCAGCAACCTGAACTTGGCCTTTTTGAATCTCATGAGGTTGCCAAAGGGCCATGGATAATTAATTTTATCTTGTAAAAATATTTTCTTTCGTAAAAACACACATGTTCCATTCATGGAAATAAATTAAGCATGCAGTGAAAATATAAACAGTCCATTTAGAACTCTTCCAGTTTAGAACACTGCCATTGTGTTCTAAAGGAGTTTACCATTAAAAAAACTACAGTTTCAGTCAAAAACTCTTTCATTTGAATTTGTTCAATTTCAGTAATGATCAATATTTGAATTATTGTATAGAAGACAATTAAAAATTCTGATTTTGAAATCTCTTAAAAGAAGATGACATAGACACATTCCAAAGCAGATGGATACCAAGGCAAAATTAGTATTGAAAATATTATCAAAGGGAATCATATACTTTATCAATAATATTCAGCCATTTCCACATATGAACAGTTGACAATATATGTTGGTGACCTTGCAAATGGGCACAAATTCATTTTCAGTAAATATATATACACTCTGAAGAAGGAAGTGATTTGGTGTTGAGATTCTGACTTAAATTCACCTTCCTGGTTTGTAATTAGGCAAAAAATAAAGTCATTATCATATAAATTTTTTACTTTGATTATGTTCCTGAAATCTTGTGGTCTGAAATTGTGGATTTCTTTTGTGGGTTTTTGGTTTGGGTTTTTCTTTTTTGGGTGGGGAGAGGCAGCTGTGTGATATCTTTTTTTCTGATGCTTTACTGAATTACTCGAGAACTAAAATAATGAAATTAATTAAACTTCTGAAAAGGCAAGAAATCTGTTCTTCTATTAAAAAACATATACTTGTTTAGATGAAAAACAGAACAACTCTGATACACGTTCAGTTCCATCTTGTCCTGGAGAGACATGAAATTCTGCCACATTCTGCAACAAGCACAGTAAGCTTCCAAAGCTTCCACAGTGCTGCCAGGTTTTCAGCTGCTTCACCAGAATCACAGTTTTGTGCAATTCTGCAGATGTCCCTCCTTATCTTTGGCTAGATTTTTAGGCAGTACTGTGATCTGAAGAAAAGTGTCAAGGACTTGCTATTTAAATTTCTGTCATGAATAATGATAAAGGCTGCTTCTCCATCCTGGCCATTAATTCCACTTCTTATATGAAGGTTTGTACTGCAGATAGCTGCTTGGAGAGTCCAAGGTTGTACTATTCTCTTTGGTAATTCATCAGTTACTTTTGAAAGCATTGTGGATCTAGAGAAAGAGTTGTTAATTTGTGACTGGAGCTGCAGCACAAACATAAATGCAATTTTTAAAAAATGATTGCTAGTTAGCTGCCTCAGAGGTGAATAAACCAGCTAATTAGGTGACTTGTTTCAGTTCAATAATATTGCAAGGAAACATTAAAAAAAATATTCTAAGGAAGACAGTTTATCTATACTTATGCTTGAAAACAAATTCTTGTGTCATATTGTGTTGGTTTGAAAACAAACCAGTGGGAGATCACAAGTCAGGATCTAAATTAATGGGAAAATAAAATCAGAAACAAATGAAATAATATAAGGAAAAGCACTGACAAAGTCAGATACAACCTGACACCCTGTTAGGGTGGTGGTAGCAGTCCAGATGAAGTAGCTCAGTTGAAATGATGATCCTACGGAAGGTCTCCAGATGAAGGTCCAGTGGTAGCTTTGTCCGCTGGTAATCCAGCAGACAGGGCTCCCTTAGGCAGTTCTGAGGGCAGGTTATATCCAGGCGGGAATGCTTGGCTCCTCCCTCCTGGGTGGAGCCTCTCACAATAGGATGAGGTAAGTCCATGAGTCATGTGGGGGTTTCTTGATGGCCCATTGTCTGTTATCAGGAGTTGGTCATTAGCAGGTGATAACAGCTAATGGCCCACAGCTGGTGGTAATGGAATACTTGAATACATCTCTATTTTAACCTAGGACACATATAGAAAGTTCTCTTCCAGATAGCAGCAACCTTCTACTATATTTATGGTAAATGGCATTTTATCTCCAATCCTTTGCAAAATATTAAATAGCAGTGTAGTTCCCATTTTTTTCTCTTTCTTATTTAAATAAAAATGGTATGTCAATGGCAGAAAAAGGATTACAATTAATTTTTCAAAGACTCTTTGTAAATAATTAGAGTTATATTTCTTATATTGAATTCTAATCCTTCATGTAAAGAATTAAATGAAACATTATATGTACCTTTTCAAAGTTTTTGCTTTGTTCTACATCTTGACCACTTAACAAGTGTGCAGAATATACAGTCACAATACATTTTATTGGGTAGGAGAGAAATAATGTCAATTACATGTGATATACATATGATATACATATACAATATTTAGCTCAAACATCTTCATGTTCATGTACAAAATTTTTATGTGTCCTGCATGTCAGTCAGGGCAATCCCAAGCACAAATACTGTGTGGGCAGAGAACTGATTAAGGGCAGCCTTGAGGTGAAAAACTAGGGTGTGCTGGTGCAGAAAAAGCTCAACCTGAGCAGGACATGTGCACTCACAGCCCAGAAAGCCAACCACATCCTGGGCTACATCAAAAGAGAAGTGACCAGCAGGTGGAGGGAGATGATTCTCCCCCTGTACTCTGCCTTCACAGACCCCACCTGGGATACTGCCTCTGAGTCTGAGGCCCTCAGTATAAAAAGGACATGGACTTGCTGGAACAAGTCCAGAGGAGGGCCACAAATAAGAACAGAGCTCTGCAGAACTACTATGAAGACAGGTTGAGAGAGCTGGAGTAGCTCGGCCTAGGGGAAAAAAGTCCCCAGGGAGAGTTTTAGCAGTCTCCTAGTATGTGAAGGGGGCTTTGAGAAACCTGGTCTAGAGGAAGATGTCCCTGCCCATGGCAGGGAATGTGGAACAAGATGATATTTAAGGTCCCTTCCAACACAAACATTTCTGTGATTTTGTGATTCTATGAAACACAAAGAAATATGAACAAAATACATTTGGAATCATCGTTGCAGACAATAGTACAAATTAGATGAGTTTTCATGATGTAATCCTCTTTAGCCTGTGTTCTCCAGTGTGAAGACAGTAGTAGCGTAAATGCATAATAATGCATTTTCACCATCCTTCACACCAAACAGAAATATTATTCAGTAATATTTTAAAATAGCAGTCATTCAGATCAAGAAGTCTACTATGCTTCAGGTGACTGAAAATTTATTTGCAAACTGTTCAAAATGTCCATTGATCAGTCAGCTAGGTTTATTTGTAAAGCTTCCTTTATACTGTGTAATTCTCAGTTGAGAATTGTTCTGTAATCACCAATTCTGCATTGTTGATCCACTGATATTTCACACCAGACTCAACTCTTATTACAGATTTTCATGCTATAGCTGTCCTTGCCTTGTGGAACACAAATTTTAGTTTCTAAAATTGGGTTTCCATTGAGCATAAAGTGTATTTCCAACCCAGAAACTAGCAACTCATATATGTTAGACTTTGAGACCATTCGGGGATGGCTTTTCTCTTCTCCTGAAGGAAAGATGAGACTCAAATCTTCCAGTACTTTAATCAGACTGTCTTAGAATGTTTTTCTGCTTTTTATTTTTTTGTGTGTTTGTTTAACCTCTCCAATGCCCCATAAAGAGTAAATGGATACACACAGGAGGGAACCTCAATTAGAGGATAACAGAATTCCTAAATGCTTGTCAGCAAAGGAAGAAAAACCTACTTGAAATATAAGGTAAGAGATTAATTATTCTGAATGACATTTGATGATTGAATGCTTTTATAGTACTGTCCAAACACTCTAATTTAGAAAGCAAGATTCCTATTGATGCTGTTTGAAATAAAAAATCTGGTACTGACAAACTCTTGCAAATAATAAGTGTATTAGATTGGTGTGAGTTTGGCTGCAGAACAGATGAAAAATGCATCAAGGTTTGGGATAACATGAATTAAATTATTTAATTGGAGCAAAAATTAAGCTATGGTATGTGGGACTGACCTAATACTTTTGTAGAAGCAGAAGTGCTCTATAAAACATGAATTTATTTGCACTGAAGTACTATAATCCTCTATTTGGATTATCCTTCACGTTGGAAAACAGAATTCAAGTTAAAAGTTTAAAGAGTTTTATAAAGTGTACAATAAAAGATGCTTTTTGCAGAAGAAGAAAAGACTTTTTTCATTTCTCCCCCCATAGGACACTTATATTGCTTACACAGACCAATCTGCAGTATCTGTAATTTAATGAGTGATCCTAAGCTTCCCAATTTCTGTTTTTCTGTTTCAATTTCTGAATAGTTTGGTCAATTCTGTGCCTGAAGAAAATACATTGCAGTATATACTGCAATATCGGAGTCTACAGAGACTGAGCTCAGACTGTTGCTCAGAGACTGAGACACATTTTTTATACATTTAATACAATTTATGATACCTAGTCTTTATGTTTTGTTGCAAATATTTATTCTACAAAAGAACAAAATTATTGTGAAAAAAGCTGCCCACAGTAGCTCCTATGTGAAATCTTAAATTCTATGTTAGTAAAACAAGTTGTAAGATGGGGAGTTCAAATTTCCATCCTTTATATCTAATTTATGAGTGTGGTGAACCAAACAACAGGAGATATGCAAAATTATAGATGCACAAAAAAAATACTGACTTTGTAAATCACCCTATTTGCATCTTTAAAGGTAAAAGACCTGCTGTTCTTCAAGATGGTAAGGAAAAATAAAATAAGAGAGCTAAATCATATCAATGATAAGCTCTACAGTAATTCTCTGAACATAAATCAGTAGTAAAGCAAAAATAGTAACAAAGCAGCTTGGTATGCGTGTACTGGTTATGTGTACCACTGTGTCTGTATACTTGTTTCTTTACTTCTGTCAACATTTCTACCCTTTAAATCTCAAAATATACTTTAGAATAACCACAATTCTACCCATTGTGTTATATTTTGGGTTAAATTCAACACTCACAGGATGTTATGAATTTGAGTTTTCCTGTCGTGAACTAAGCCCAGACTATTGTGCCTGTTTTGTTGTGGACCTGAAGGGAGTAGCCTAGATTACCACGTATTATTTGTCCCAGGGCAAAACATAAATGAATCTCTTAAATCCCTTACAATCATTAAAAAAGAAAATCATATGGAACATTTTACATATAAGGTATAAAGAGTGCTAAATAACTCCGTTGTACTCTATTGTTGGATATTTTGTACAGGCCAACAAGTGCCAGTCTGCATCATGTGCCCCACTCCTACAAGAAAGTGCATTTTTGAAGTCAAGGAGAATTATAGCCCCTCTATCTTTAACATTTTTCTTTCTTAATAGCACACAAAGAAAGTCTGTAGTCTAAAGTTCAATATTATCTTCAGTAGCAAGAGCAAGATCATTGAAAGTATTTATATTTAATAGAGAGATAACTTTTAGTGTCATCTCAGTTCCACTGTTGGTTTGCTTTCTCAGTTTTAAAAGCAATTCAGTGTGAATATTCAGTATTCTACAGCATTTTCCCTCCCTCACTGTAATTGCATTAAAATGAGTGCAGGATCTCAACTGTGGAATAGGAGCTGTGAATATTGAGTTTCATTATGCTAGAAATCTTAATTTAAGCTCAGTTTCATTGTTGGTTTACCTTATCAAAATGCTCTCCAGCAAGCTGAGCTGACGAGATAATGCAGAATGGAATATTAGTTATCACCTACCAAGTACATAAACACAGAACAAAAGTAAATAACTGTCATCCCAAAATTAACATACTCGTCCCTAAAGAACCGCTGTTCATAAACATCTAATTAATTCAATAAAGGTATGACTGGGTATATTCAATAGAGAAGATTGTTTGGTTATTTTGTCTTCTTATGGGAAAAGATGTGGAGGGGAAGCAATTGCAATGGTAGATCTTCTGAAAATTCCTCAAATTCATGTTTTGAAATTACTAGAATTTTAGCTCTTATATATTTTAAATATTTTTGCATATACATATAAAACCTAAAGCTACTAACATAGTTTATACTGAATGTGTGCTATCTCAGCAATTCTGTATGCTACATTTTACATCATCTTAATATGATGAATAAGATAACTGCTAAACTGACAATAGTATGTAATTCATTTAAATCACTACATAATTTTGCATGTTTGTTTTGTTTCCCTTGACTTGCCAAGGAGTTATTCAAATGATCACTTGTTCAGCTGGGACACAGTATTATTTCCTTAAAGTCAATACCATTTTGGCACTGACTTGTGTGACTATGACTGATTCTTACAGTACTGATAAAACAAGGATTCCTTACTTTTTACACAGTAAGAATTAAAATAAATATTTAAATTTGCACTTTTAGAATTTGATAAAAAAACCCTTAAAAATGTTTTTAATAAGTTTTTGCTTGAACTAACTGCAGCTTCACTGTCAAGATTTTACAGCTGCAGTGAGTTAAATATATGGATGTAGACTGGACTTTGAATAAATTAGGAAAGTTAGGATGAAACCTCAGTAGTGTTTTCATTATGTCAGAAAAGAGCTGCTGTATTTCTATCTATTCCCAAGGATAACTTAAAAATCACAGTAGACGAAAACAACCAGGTATAGGGAAACATCTTAAACTGAACATGATCAATTTGATAACACAAAGCTAAATCTACTACTAAGATAAATACATGACCTTTCATTTTGAAAAACAAAGGCAAAAAAGCTATGCCTGGGTGCTGGTTTTGGAAACAAAGACACTGAGGGGAATACTTTAGTCTGATGTCTAGACATCTGTCATGGTTTAACTCCAACCAGCAACCAAGAACCACACAGCCACTCGCTCACTTCCCCACTAGTGGCATCTGGAGAGAACTGGAAGAGAAAAAGCTAGAAAACTTGTGGGATGAGATAAAGAAAATTTAATAGGGAAAGCAGAAGTCAGACACTCAAATCAAACCAAGGAATTCATTCACCACTTCCTGTGGGTGGGAAGACAGGTGTTCAGCCATCTCCAGGAATGCAGGACTCCATCACACATAATGGTGACTCAGGAAGACAAACAGCATCACTCCAAATGTCCTCCCTCTTCTTCCTTCTTACCCCACTTTATATATTGGGCATGATCTCATATGGTCTGGAATATCCCTTTGGTCAGTTGGAGTCAGCTGTTCCAGCTGTGTCTCCTTCCAATCTCCTTTAAGTACATCCATCTGCTCTCGTGTGGGATCGTCCGTGGGCTGCAGGGGTCAACCTGCCTCACCACAGGCTCCAGGGAAATCTCTGTTCTGGCATCTCCTCTCTCTCCTCCTTCATTGAACTTTCTGTTTTGTTGAGTTGTTACTCTCACATGTTCTGACTTCTTTCTCTCCTGTCTGCTGTTGTGCAGCAGTTTTTACCCCTTTCTTAAATCTCTTATTCTAGAGGCACTACTGTGACATCCCATCCTTAAGGGGAAGGGAACATTCGGGATTTGTAGATGCACATGGTCAAAAGGAACAAAAAAATTCAGAGGGCCTGCAAAAAACTCACAAAGTTTTATTGATAAATTACACACTTGACATGGAATTTGTTATGTTAGTCCCTGACCTACTGTGTAAGAACATGGTCATGGGTTTTGGATAAAGGAATTAGATGAAATGGAGGAGAGAAAGAAAGAGATTAATTGTGCCGGTCTGGGCCAAATTCAGGGAAATGTCCAAAAGGAACATCTCCTCAAAGGAAGGCAGGCCACAACCACCCCTCCCCCACCAGGTTCGGGAAGAAAAAAGATTTTTCCTCAGAGAAAAATGAGGAAAAAAAAGTAACAACTATTTATTTAACAAACACACAGGAAAAGAATAATAATACTAAATAACAAAACCTCTCACTGTGAAGAGAAACCTGGGAAGATTTCAGAGTCCTTCTGTGGGTGCGGTCTCTCTCCTCCTCCTCGGAGCTGGGTCGGTGTGGGGGGCCCCCCTCTAGGCTGGTGGAAGGTCCCCCGGTGGGGTTCTGATGTTCTGGTGTTCCTAACAAGTCCAGAAGAGAAGAAAAAAGAAACCAAAGTCCCGGAAATATCACTCTCCATCTCTCTCCGAAGAAACAGAGCCGAAAAGCTGGCTGAAAAGCAAGAAGAGTGCTTCCTCTGCTCTTCAGCAGCAGTAGCTAATCTCCGTGTCCTTGAAGCACAAACTGTTTTGAAAAGTTCACTCAGTTTTTTTTCTCTCTCTTGCAGCCAGTTTTAAAGGCATAGAAAGGCTCAGGAATCATGTCGGGGCATAGAGCAGTGATATGGGATACAACAAGCATAAAGTCACCCCAAGGCATTAATTAAACAAGAAGAGAGAGGAAGGCAGGAAGGCAGGAAGGCAGGAAGGAAGGAAGGAAGGAGAGGGAAAGAGGAAAACTTGCACTGTAGTGTGTTGTGCTTACCTCTTACCTCCAGGAGCTAGAACAAGGACATTTGTCCAGGAAAAGTGCTGCCCTCTGTCCCCTGACCCCCAGTGCTAGCCACATCTTGTTCTTTCTCACAGCATGCTGTTACCAGCAATCCTTGGTTGGCTCCACAGCCATCCAGCTGTCGGTGTTTGACACGCACACATTAGCCCCTTATCTTCTGGGATTTTACAGCTTCCACTGTCTCTGATGTGCTCTTTTGGCCAGCAGTGTGTCTGTCTTAGAGCTGGCTGGAACTGGTTCTATCACGTCTTCTAGTATCTTCTCACACAAGACACTCATGTAGACACACCACTGCCAAAACCTTGTGAAGGAAGCTTAATACATTTGCTCGTTAACAGAACTGATTAAGAAGTATCTGATGGAAATTTATTTTCTTTTTCTGAACAGAAAACGCATCTCTAAATAATAAATGTTTTATTCTGAGGTAAACTGAGAGTTTGTTAAAAATATATTGGTTTTCATGCTGTATTGATCTGAAATTGTTTTCAAATAAGACATTGTCTGGTCATGATAAATCCACATTTTTAATTATATGTCAGTTTAATATGAATACCAATGCTATGTCATCTGAAAGATATACATTTGCATATTTATTGTACCTATTCTCCTAAATAGTCTCACTGGTCAGGATACACCTTCTATCATAAATTTTTCATGTGCATCTTTCAAGTCAGGTAGCCATGACATATTATGGGAAAAGCTATCTATTTAGGAATCAAAATTTGAAAATAGGAAATGGTGACAAGAAAACAATTACTATGAGACTCAGAGCTGTTCCAAGAGAAGAAGGCTAATGCTGTACAGGACTGATTATTTTTGAAGACACATTATTGTCAGATCCTTTACAAAATACAGTCTTGAAAAGGTGATATTTTGACTTTTCATCCAATGAAAACAATTACTGAAGCTTTCTGTGTGAAATGGTACAGAAACATAGTGTGTTGTACTTGTTACCAAGTTTCTGAATTTCTACATATGGAAAGAGTAATCTTGATTTGAGAATTAATGTGAAATAATTGTAGTTTATTTTTATGTTTATATAAACTGCACAGAACTTGTTTCTCTAAGTATCTGGTATCCAGTGATTAAGATAATTAGATAGCTAATTTACTTAAATTTGTTGCTTAGATGAGATATCATGAATAGCATCCTTCCTTCACCAAAAAAATTAGTAAAGCAATTAATTTTAACAGGGTGGAAGAATTGAGAAACAGAAGGACTTCATGGTAAGTAGTAAACAGCAGCTGCTGCCCCAGTACATATACTCTTGTTTTGCATTAGCTTTCTCTGTATACCATAGGAAATAAAACCTTTGCAGCTCTGTGAATACAGATATACAAGTATTTCCTTGTTTTAAAATAAAAATATAAAACCTAAAACTAGTATAGCAGGAGAGGCTTACTGTAAATTATTTCTTCTTCACTGTTTGTGAGGAATGCGGTATTTTAGGGTAAAATTCTCCTAATGAATGATAGCAGGAAAAGGAGAAGGAAAGGTCAGCTAGAATGGAGGGAAATTACTGCTGATGGGAGGAAATGAGGGAGTGCAATAAAATATTCTAGAACTTTTACAGTGACCTGATTTGGGTTTTTTTTCTGCAAACCTGAACAAATTTAATTAAGGCTGATTTTCTTGATTTGCTTAGTGTATTTAATTCCCATTCTTTCTCACTACATTCAACTTGTACTCTGCCTGCGGATTGCTATTGAAATATGGAATGTACAAGGTTCTAAAGTGATTCAACTCCTTAGGTATGTTTCTTCATCCACAAGTACACAGGCATGGTTAACCTATAAAGAGCTTTACCTGGAATATAGATAAAACACCAGATATAGGTATACCTAAATGTGCATCTATGTATAAAAATGGCCCTTTAAAACTATCATTACTTCATTATCAAGCTATCATTAAAAGCATGCTTAGATGATTGCTATTACCTGTTTACTAATTTTTTCAATGAGGTAACACACAAAGCTTTACTATGGGGAACCTTTACAATATCTTTCAAGTATTCTATGAGTCAGAGGTTCTTATTTTCTGCTTCGTGGTGTGTGGTAAGAACTACAGTAACAATAATCTGGAGGTAATTACTGTCTCTAAATTACTTCAGCTGGGCTTTCTCTGCAACTTTACACACTAATTTCTCTTAAGTATTTTTTGTGTGTGAAACACCTATCCAGTTATTTTGGGTGCACAAAATAAAAGGGAATTCTGTGTAAGTCTGGTGATGTTCTATTTGCTTGGGTAATGTTCCTGTTTTATCTGCTCACGGTTGTGACAAATGCATCTGCAAAGCTTTATGAGTGAGTGCTAACAAACCTGTTTACATATCTGAGTTTTCAAATAAGTACTGACATATAAAAAACTAGGAGGAAATATTTTACTGGTAGAGCAAGAACATACACAAATTAGAGATATGTCTAAGTAGTGATAGGAGCTGATTTTTGCATAATCAGCAGGTATTAGTTATGAGTCTATTCCTTTTATGGCTAAGCAAGAAGTTTTTGAGAAATAGTGGAGAAGGCATTTGTACTTCTCAGTCCATAAAATGAGTGCATCATTAGGAATAGTGCACCTGATCTGGCAATAAAGAGTTGATTGATTCGTTTTAGACTGGGTGAATTATAGTCTTTAGTGAGGGAATTTCAGTCTATGTAGAGCCATGGAAGTCCCTCTAGAGAGCAAAATTACAGTAATTTATTGCTGGTACAGCTTTTGGTCAAGCTGCAGTTGTCGGCAAATCCAAATGGGATGGGGAGCCAGGACAGACGCTCCAGGAGCCTTTTTATTATTTTATCAGTCTCACATACAGAGTTGAGACACAGGAGATGATACAAGCTCGCGTTGTCGCAGGCATTCCAGAGACTTCCTGGATACAGAGCATTCTTAAAAGCTTTTCAGCCAATAGCATACTTTTAAAAGTTACAGACAGCTGTCTTACCCAATCCTCATTAGCGCACGTACACCTGTTATACACAATACTTGCTTGTTTGTACCTTATATAACAATGCACAGTATTCCATTATTAAGCTTAACCTTATCTATTTTGTTAAGCATAATTTTTGCAACTCTAAAAGCTATCTCAGCCAAACATAGAAACTCTAACCTTTGTTTTAATGTCCTTGCTTGATGTATAATTGTATCTTCTTGAAGTTTTCACAGCCAAAGCTAATCTCTAAACTCTTCTGCTTTATTTCTGAAACTTGCTTTTATTTCTCACACTTAAAAGAGTCTTTCTACCTTTTTTTGTGTTTCCCACATGCAGTTTTACCATGACTGCCTCAAAATCTGCCTTACTCTTTCCACCCCTGCTGGCAGCAAGACTCTAGCAATGGCCTGACATCTTCATCGCTCCACATTTATCTCTGAATAAGTCTGACTTAATCATTCCAAAACAAGGAAGATGCAGTAAGACACACTGCTAAAGTTTTCTCTGCATAGTTCCTGGTATGTTAATAATGTAAAATCCTTAATCAACCACTTTCCTTACATTTCACTAATCTGTATGTATTAAAGAAAACTATTCTGCTCAGTTTCACTTAGTACAGCAAACAGCATAGTTGAGGCCCACCCCAATGTTGGCTACAACTTCTTTTCAGTAATCATTCTGTCTGAGTTGATTGTCCTTTCATCAAAGGAAGAAAGTATTTACTTTATCCAGTTTCATTGAGTGAAGAAAAGGAGAGTGATAAAAGAGAAGGGAAGGAGTAAGAGGGAACTTGTTACCTTTGCCAACCTGTTATCTAGGAAATGCACAAATGATTAATAAAGATAACGTACATGCTTTGAATAGATTTTGATGAAAGTTTTAAAGACAGTATAAGTAATTTATGGAATAACAAAAAATGACACACAGTGAAAGCACAGGAACACCCTGATTTGCTATAGCCATACCTCACTGACAGAGTTTACAATTGTCTCCCTAGACATTTGGCATCACCTTGGAGCATATATGTTTTATCATGGACAAACTACTTGTCCTTAAGATGGATGGATATTCAGGTGAAAAGGGCTATTTCAAGAACCTATAAATCAAGGTCATCAGTTTTACTTATCACATGCCTCAATGGCCAAGAACAATTTAGTGTTCTTATAACTCAGCTGAAAGTCTTGAAAAGTTCAGAATTATTTTTATCTTTTTTATATTTTTGCTCTCAATCAACTATAGAATTTCAAATATTGATGTTTTCTGAGGAAAAAAACCCACAAACCTTCAGTAACCTTAGTAAAAACATTTAATAACACAGTACTAGGATCTACTAAAAGAAAAATGTTAACGACAAATCAAATTTTTGCAACTATCAGTTGTAAATAAAATATTACAAAAATAAGGAAAATTCTTTAGTGATGCACCAGTCACTATACTATGTATTTATATCCTCTATTTCCAGTACATATTCAAATGAAAAATAAATGTCACAGGTAGCATTTCCACAAAATGTAATATTATTTTCATTAAAAATAATACCTAAAAAAATATTATTACCTCAGCATAGTTGTCTTTCTCCTGAGAATAATCTACATTTGTCATATTTAACATAAATGTACATCTTGGGGTTCCAGCCCTACAGAGCTGAAGTTGTAATGTCTAATAATTTTCTGAACCAAATGTATAAAGGCAGGGGAATGGGCAAAAATGAAAGTTTATGTGTAAGTATAAAATATCTGTTACATTCAGCTGAAAGTAATTTTTAATGCAGTAGCTGATGTCTGACTATGGGGAAGCATAATGTTTTGAAGAGTTTACTTTTGTGGGGAAAAGGATATAAAGCACTTCATAACTGAGAGTATTTCCTTCTGTAAGGTAGAGATTGGATCCATACATTTTTCCTGTACATGAATTCACACAACAAAAGAAAAAAATGAGGAATTAGAAGTTCATATACAACTGGAGAGCCATAATCTCACTGGCACTGTAGATATGTGGTGGGATAAGTTGCCTAACTAGGTGCTGTAGTAAATGTTTACAGGCTTCCTAGGAAGACAGCTTGGGAAATGAGGAGACAGGGCTGTCTTGACATATTTCAATGACATGAATGAACAGACAGAGGAGATGTTCTGCTTGACACAATTACAAACAAGGGAAAACTCACTAGGGATGTGAAGCAAGTGTAATATGACAGATTTTAAAATCTTTGGAGAAGTTACCAAATAGCAGAATCCCAAATACTGGAACTCAAGGGAAAGAAATCTGGTCTTCTTTTAAGAATGACTTTGACAGAATCCTTTGGAACACTTTCCTGAAGGGCAAAGGGTCCAAGCAGAATAAGTTGATCTTTAACAACAATTTATTTAAAGAACAAGAACAGTCCTTTCCAACATTCAGTCTAATCTGAGAAGCAGAAGACTGGCATGGAGAAACAGGTAAGTCCACAGAAAAAGGAAGTATACAGGAAATGGAGACGAGTGTTAATTTCCCAGGAAGACTATAGAGGCAATACCTGGGAACCCAGGTACGGATCTGGGAAGTCAAATCTCAATCGGACTTGGAAGCTAGCACTGGATACACAAATCAATAAAAAGGGCTTCTGTAAGTTTATCAGTTGAAAAGAAAAAGGAAAACAAAAAAACAAACAAAAACATTAAGAAAAATTTGGGGCCACTACTCAGTAAAGCAGAGTACCTAGTGACAAAAAGGATATAGAAAAAAAACCAAAGATACTTAGTGGTGTTTACTTATTTTGACAGGTTACTCCCTCCCTCAATTTTCACTGGCCAGTTCCAGTTTCCAAAGATAATCCCTTTTAAATATAAAGAATAAGGCATCACCTACAATTGAGAATAATACAGCTAAGGAATGTTTGAAGCAGCAGGACAAGTTAAGGACCACGAAGACAGGAGGCATATTCCCAAGGGTGCTGGTAGATGTGACCAGTGCATTCAGACATTACAAGACTGCTTTTTGTGGTCTTTGAAAAGCCACAAGAACCAAAATCCTGAGCACCTGAGCATCCTGAGCACTAATATCATACTCAACTCTAAGACTGAAAAGTAAGAGGATTTGGACAACTAAATGGAGGGAGACCAGTTTAACGTCAGATCCAACTTGAAAAAAACAAGAGTATGATTGGCCCGAGTGGATTACCCAAGGACAAATCATGTTTGACCAACCAGTTTGCCTTCTGCAATGAAACAACTAGCTCAGTTAGACAAAAAGAGTATGAACATTACATGTTGTTTATGATTCTGTGCTCCTCAGTAGTGGAAAAAACAAGAGACATGAGGAAAAGATGAAAAAAAATGGATTTGTTTATGAGGGTGAAGAAGGATCTTTCTGCTGTCATGATGATGTGACCTGGTGCTACGTATTAGTGTTCAGGGGTAGGACAAGAAGCAACAGGCAACAGCTTGGAACAGTGGAAATTCTGGCTTAATATAATGAGAAAAAAGTTGACTGTAAGGGAGGTCAAACACTGGAAAAGGATGCCTAGAGACACCACGGATTTTCAAATTTTGTAGATTTTCAAAACTCGAGCAGACAAGGTGCTGAGCAACTTGTTCTCAATGGACATACTTTGAGCAGAAATTTGGGACAGGTGAGTTGTAGAACCCTTCCAATCTTTACAGTTCTATGAATAAAGTTTTTAAAGAAAAAACAGATTGCTTACCCTGATAGTTTTTGTAATATATGCTGGTTAAGTACTGGGGAGAAAACACTCCTCTGCATAAAATTATGAAAACAAAAGTAATACAAGTATTAGGATAAAACTATAGCTGTCTATATGAATAGAAATATATATAAGAATATAAATAAGAAAAAAATTGTGAAGTTACTATTATATACCAAGAATAAGAGTTTGCCCTACTTTTTAATTTTTATTTTGTTGTTCTTCAAAACAGTATTTTTTACTTTTAAATTAAATTAATTACATTTTTTTTAAATTATTATTATCTTTTGGGGGGAAATATTAAAAATTGATAAACCTTACAAGTACTAGGCTTTTGGGAAGCCTGGAAGAGAACGTAAATCAGACATTTGCCTATGTCAGTTGCACTCTACAGAAAAGTAAACAAGCCACAAAACAATGAACTTAATATGCATTTCTCCCCTTATTTCTTTGAAATTACTTTTTAATGAGCATTAGAATCTCTCAAAAACTCTGTACTGAATCTTTATATGTCAATGTCCCAATTGTTGTAATGACAGTAAGATTAAAATATGCCTGTAAAGTTTAGAGGAAAAGATACCAATGTAAAAAATATTAGCTTCTTTCTTCTCAGATTTCTTAGTGCACATTCAACAACTGTGACCAATCAATGTAGAATTAAATGTAAATAAACAAATTGTCTAGATGACTTATGCAGTCTTTATCCAGGGAGATTTTCAAGAGCATACTAGATATAGTCCTAAGCAGTCTGGTCTGACATCACAGCTGACTCTTATGTCCAGAATGCTGGAATAGAGATATCCTGAAGTCCATTCTAATCTTCATTATCCCACTCTCTTGGTATCTTATGCAGGCAGTAGCATTTAGGCTGTGTAGAATTTAACAGAAATTTCTTCTCAAATCTTCATTCTAGCAAAATGTACAGATTCTAGCATTTGTTTTTTTAATCCTCAGGGGGAAAAATAACTCCAGTACTACTACCACAAGAAAAAACCCTCTATACTAGAAATCTCAATTTAAAAAACCCCAAAACCTCCCACGCACATATCCACACAATCCATACCAGTTATTATTTTCCTTATTGCAACAGCACTTCAATTACAAAATGTGTTAGACCAATCAATTCACAGATTGGGCTTTCAAATACTGAAATGAAATATAAAAAGGAATTATAATATCTGGTGAGTCAATCACATAAACAAAAATGAAAATGTAAATCTGTTCACTATATTTATCTAAAGGAAAAGACTGCTTTAATAATTGTTGTTTCTCAAAAATGTCTCTTACTTTCTTTTCTCCTTAGAGAAAGAGAGAGAACTTTTTTCAACACATTATTAATTAATATGATTTCCCTTTGATCCTCTCTAATTAATCAAATATATATAGAAATAATTTCCCTGTCTTTCATATTCAAATGTATTTTTATATCTATTCCATTATGATATTTGTTACTGTTTTTTGTGAAAAACTGAAAAGGCTTGTGTTCTCTTCTCTGCTGGGTAGAATGTTACAAAACAGTGCTGAAAATTCACAGCTCCCAAAGCATAACAGCATGAATAAAATTTGCTTGCAAGGTTGTCAAGGAATTTTACTTAGATTCTTTTCTCTTTTAGGTATATAGCCACCACATGGCATCTTAGTGGCTAATACAAGCCTAAAGCAATCAAAAAAGAGGGGAGAAGTCAATGTATTATTCCACAGTATAATAAATCATACTGGGAAATATTGAATACTTGTAGTTACTACCAGAGCACAGGAGTATTATGAAATTTCTTGCTTTATTTTATGAAGCACTGAACTGTTCAAAACAACTATTGCTTCGAGATGTCATCTATAAATCAACATAGGCCAATGGCAGCAAAGTGATGGATATCCACCCATCTAAGGGATTTGATCATAAGACACAAGCTAAAACAGTGACAAGGCAGAGATAAATGTTTGTGTTCAGATTAACATCCCAAGGTCAGAGTGCCTAGGCATATCAATGAGGAATTTCAACTAACACTCTAAGAATATTAATCTAGAAATGCGTAACAGCAAACTGAAGAAGATACTGAATTTTAATGACATTGTCTATTTTGATTGTCTAAGAAAATATTTATAGTAAACTAATCACACAGAGATTGGAATTTTTTCTGTCACAGGACTTGTTTCCTGAAAATATCAACCGTGTCTTGGGTTTTTAAGACAATATTATTCTTCATCTGTTTATTTAACAAGTATGTTAATAAAGCATCAAAGGAGAAATTGTACTGTAAAGTCTTTATTTCCTGAATGAAAAAAATGTCATGACAGTCATGCACTACTAATGCTAAGATGACCGTGTGTTTATACAAAGTCTTGTTAAGGTTTTACAGGATTATTTAACATTTTCATTTGTAGAAGTTAATAACAGAAGATAGTGGGAGAGACATTTCAAGAACATAGCAATTAATGTCAATAGAACATATCAGCTTCCTAAAGTAGACAGGGTATATTAACTCTATTTTAAATATATGGTACTTTGTTCAGCTGTAGAAGATATTGAAAATATAATTTTTACTACTAAAAACACCTGAAGAGTGGGGTTTACTTCTGATGTTAGATTTTCAATGTGAATGAGTTTAGTAGCTGTTTTAACAAAATACTCTTCAATTCATGCTTTTCTATCTGAGTTTGAGGTCAAGTCCATAAGAGCACATTTTTGTTCTGGTGTGGGTTCTTTCTTTCTCTCACTCCCTCTTTCTTTCCTTCTCTCTCTCTGCCCCTTTTTTCTCCTTCTCACTTCCTTTCTTTCTCTCTATCTTTTTTTCCAGTGCAGTGCTCTCGCAATTTGTTTCTCTACATTCTGTGGACTACAGTAGCGAGAAAAAAAAATCTGAAATCACAAATAATTCATCCAGTCTAAAATAACTCTCAGGACAAATGATTTTGTGAAGTGCAGCATTCTAGATCATTTAAACTGTGTATACTCATAACTGAAATTTACTGCATTAACAAGCTTTGGGCCCTGATGCTTCTGTAAATACAAGCTGAAAATAAAGTTTTAAACTTATACCAAAAAAAATGCCAAACCCTTCTGTTTAAATAATAGATGACAGAGCTATTTTGAAATGTAAGTACTCATATGTGCACATGTATATATATTTATATACATAAAGACATACATCCTACCTTTCCAGGTGAATCATCCATTAAACTATCATGCATTGAACAATTCTAAACTACTAATCTCTTTTCCGGTTTTACAAAATTTAGATGAAGACAAATAAGTGATTTATTTATTGATGTCAGCATGTCATTCCTGTTCCTTTTGTACTCAGAAATATATTATTCCAGTTTTCAGAGTTTTGCACGAGCTAAGATATATCTGTGATGCACATGTATACACACACAAAAAAACTCTGTACAATAAATTAAGCTCTTACAGCTATAGCAGCTGAGTGAATAAGACAAAGTGAAAGGTGTATTTTGAAATAGACAAAGAAGACAAATTTTGAATTTATTTAAATTATTTCTAATTAAGTAGGCAGGTATTCTCACTTCCAAACACTATTTTGGTAGGATATTGCAAGAAAAAGAAAGGGTTGCTACTGTAGAAACTAGTGCAATATTAAGAGATGTCTCTCAAACCTTACTTAAATTTATATTTCTGTTTAAGAAAAAAATAAAAGCCTTGAATAGCAATTTTATTCAGATAATTGACCCATATTGATATTATAAATTCAGAAAACAAACTGAACAGCTCCTATAGCTCATGAGCCTACAACAAAGAGGAATGACATATGGTTCAGTAAAATTGATCTGAAAACATTAAAACCCATTCTTATTCTTTAAGAAGTTTTTTCTTTTCATTTTCACTGTGCAAAAGGAAAAAGAAAAAAAAATTAATTCAGTTGCAGGTTGATTATTTAATTTGGCTCCACAGCCTTAGAGAAATGAAGCTGTTGCTGAGAAAATCTCTGGAACCCTCTGCAGGTCGATTTTGATGCATTAAATCAATGCAACAAGAATCACAAAATAATTATTAATCATTATCTGTGAAAAAATCCAGTGAAAAATGTTAACATGATTGCAATCTTCATGTCTTTCATTTCATTGTTATTCTGAAAGTATTTCTGAACATTTGGGAACTGCAAAAGAACATGCTGCTCAAAGTTATAAGGAGGGGAAATTGGGTAAGAAACTTGTTTCTAAAAAAGGATTGGCATGACTTTGTCTGCAGGGAGATCAATGAAATAATGCACTGTATTTAAATGCTTCATCCAAGAAAAAGAGAATAATATTAATTATAGCCTTTAGCTCTTTTCATGGCAATCCTTTGGTAATTATAGTTCAAGAGAAAGAACAGAAGTAATTTAAAGATGTGTTTCTTCATAAGATACCCAATTTTTTTTTTCTTAGGAAAGAGTGCATTTCAAAGGAGAACTTTGTTTTAAGTTAGATATGCACTGTTTGCACTGAAGTAATGAAATGAACTGTAACGATATTCCTGTAGTGTATGTTATCCTTGCAGCTACATCCATGGCAGCAAGCTTGCTTGCTGGTAGAATGCTAAATGACATCAACTTTGATGATACCTGCTGAAGACCTTATAATTACTGTTGGTGAATTTTAATGTGAATTTTTATGAGGGTTGGGGCTCGGTTTGGTTTTTTTTTCCTTTTTTTCTTTTTTTCTTTTCATATACGCAGTGCTAGCTTACAATATCTGTTTAGTTAAATAATTCTGTAGAAACTTAAGACTCTTTTAGGACAAAGACAATAAAGTCTTAAAGACCAAGCTCAAGAGAGAAGAAGATAATTTAAGTTAGAAAATGTATCTTAGTGCAAGTTTAAAATTTCATGTAGTGTGCCTCATCACACAAACATGTAGGTGCACTTCTTTAAAAAGATGAGACAGCAGACTTCTAAACCCAATTGGGCATCTTGCTTATACTAAAAAAACTTCTCTGAATTTCATTTAAGACCTGAGTTACCTAGCTCACCAAATTCAATAAAGTTAGTTATTAAATAAGAATCTTGTGATGAAGAATGAAACAGCTGGATGCTCTGGTAATCTTCAGTTTTTAGAGAGCTATTTAGAACTATGAACAGTTCTCTGTCAGAAATTTGAGCAGCATTACATGGGTTAGAGTGAAGATACATTTTGGGGCTTAAGCCTTGCAGGCAGCTCAGCCCCACACAGCCACTTGCTCACTTCCCTTCTAGCAGAACACAGGAGAGACCCATGGATTGAGATAAAGAGAGTTGCATTGGTAAAACAAAGCTGTTCATGCAGGCAAAGCAAGATAAGGAATTTAGTCACTGCTTCCCCCTGGCGGGGAGATATTTAGCCATTTCTGGGAAAAACAGGGATTTATCAGGTGTAATGGTTACACGAGAAGGTGAAGGCCGTAACTCTGAATGTGACCCCCCTCTTTCTCCTCCTTCTGTAGTTTTATGGCTGAGCATGACATATGTCTTCCATGTCTGTTGGGGTCAAATTTCCTGGCTGTGTCCCCACTTAACCTCTGGTACTCCCCAGCCTACTCAGTGGAGGGGCAGTGTAAGAAGTAAAAAATGCCTAGATACTGTGTAACCCCTGCTCAACAATAGCTAGAACATCCCTGTGTTATCCAGACTGCTGTGGTCAAAAATCCAAAATGCAGCACCTTTCAGGCTGCTGTGGATAAAATTAATTCCCAGCCAAAACTACTATACTACTCAAAGCACTCTATTAGAGTAAGTAAATGAGACAAAAAGCAGTGGTAGAGGGTCTCCTGACATAGGCATTTGTTACAGTAGTTAGAAGTGAAATTGTTCTTATGAAAAATGCAGATGCATCATAGCACCACATGAAGTTCTCCAGACATAATTAATTGTCTAGCCCAAGATAGCAGTCTGGGCTTTCACAACCAACTCTGAGAAATACATGCTTTCAAAAGACTATTTTAGCTGGTGTCTCTAAAGACTATTAACCTTTTTTGCTGTTGTTGCACCCATTTTCACACCTGGGACCTCACATTTGCTTTTCAACAGAGATCTGCTTTCAAAAAAAAAAAAGGTGAATATCCTTCCACCCCATTCACTAACAGCTGGTTCTTGCATTGCTTTTGTCATCCTGGACTGAAAAAATTCTCCTGGCTTCCAAAGTCTGCATTTTTTCAGGCCAGGGCTTCAAGATATCACCTACTAGAGATGAGCTCTAACCACTAGATTATTAGAACTATGCAGAATATGCAATTAAGATATGAGCTCCATATGTTTGCAGATTTATTTGAATGCACCATGAGGATTAGATGGCTTGCAAATGTGCATCTTTGTTTGCTTTTGACAACACACACGTTTGAATCCAATTTAGATCATTGGGATTTATCCTGTGAGATCATCACATGGATTTTTCTCACCTGGAATGAATTTCTTGCATTTAGTTCTACGTTTGTTTGGTTTTGCTTTTTTTCAAGTAAAATAATTCAGAAATCTGTTTGGTGAAAGAATTTTTCTTCTTTTTTTCTTTTTTAAATCTTTCCATCTCTTCTTCTGCCTTCCAGGAAGAGAAGGGAATAAATAAGAATTACCAAAAGAAAAAAAATTCTATAACCAGCATTTAATCTTTTTGTTTATTTTCACTCAGTGAAAAGGATATTTCTTACATGTTTTATTACCATCCAAAAGTTATTTTTATGTGAGATTAAACTATTATTTGGATAGCTTTTGTAAGTTTTAAAAGCTCAAAAATAAACACACTTTTAAAATTCATTAATTGCTTTGATTGGTTATGTGTAAGGACTAATAAAACACAGTCGCCTGTCTCAAGCACTGTTTAGGCCACAGAAGGACTTTGCCATGAGATAAGCACACAAGGGAGCGACAGGATGTTTCTAACTCCAGGCCTGGCAGAGGCGAGATCTGGGTACCACATCCGGGTTAATGCAGCCAGAAAAAAATTCCCACTGGCAAACTGTGTAAAGAAGCAACTGCAAATACACATATCACTGGTCAAACAAAGATCACCCCAAATTATGGGGCAGAGGGCATCTGAGACCAACAACGACCAAGGAAGCTCCCCCGAAAATGCCTCCCTGGATACCTGGAACTTGGACTGGAAGATAAGCCACAACAGCTGGGAACTTGAGATAAGATAAAGATGGTACCATTGTCTGGGTGTTATCTCAGACCTAGGGGTGGGTTAGAGAGCTGAGGGAGAGAATGGATCACTGATAATGGACACAAAGAATGCAGAATTTATGAGCCACAAGGAGAGGCAACTCAGCAACTGTGCTGAAATCAGCTCTGGCTGGGTAAAAGCCGGCAGGTGGAGATGCTGACCAGGGACTCACGGCCCACCGAACCAAACAACAACAACGCAGTGACTCAGAAGAAGAGAAAGACTGAGCATGGGACTAATTAGCATTAGAAGTGAGGGACATTTAACCAAGAGACTAAGAGAACTGTGTACCCAATAAGCATTTATTATTTGCTAAAATCTATAAACAGTGAAAAGTTTTGAATGACCAGCCTCTCCCTCTCTCCCTTTATTTCTCTCTCCCCCCCCACCTTTTCTATGTCTCTACCTTGCACTTTAATAAAATCCATATTATTGACTTTGGCATATGGTCTTGTTTGCACCTCAATTCAGGCAGAAGCATCTCTCAATAATCGGATCTTAACACTGTGTCACACTTCTGAATGTATATTTCCACTTACATAGCAAACCTTTAAAAAGTCATTTTCAGTAGTAGATTTTTAAAAAGGGATTTTTGCAACAGTTCCTAAGGATTCTAAATGTTTTCTTTATTGATCCTGAGCCAGAGTGAAAAAGGAAAATGAAAATGTTCAAAATCTGATTATATTGTCAATATAAAAATCAGACTGAATAAATTTAGTGGGTTTTTTTAAATTGCTTTTTATTTTTATTATTTTATTTTGATGACAAAATATTTTCATATTTTTACCTTTAAAACTCTTTGTGAACATAATCACATGGCTGTTAGTTTAAGAAAAATACACATTTCTTTTATTACAATTATAAAACTCAGTTTTCATACTTTTATGGAGTTTGGATGTGCAGAAAAGAAGTAGAACTCGGAATTGACCGAAAATAACATTTTCCTGGTAGTTCCCATGTTGCTGTAACATATTTGTTTCAAGCAGACAGATTTTTTCGGACAAACACATTTCAAAAGTACTTAGAGCACTTAAGGCATTCAAAAAATTTGACAGAAGAGGATTTTTTTTCCCAGCTTTTATAACATCACAGGATGTGATACGAAAGTATATCCCTAAGTGAACAACTGTGTTTCACCTTAATCTGTGAGATGTTCAAGGGCTTCCTTACAGACAACTTTTCCCTTTCCCCCTAGAATTGTAGTCAATCCATTTTTTCACTAGCTCTGTTTATATTGTTAATGGTTCAAGGAACATTTTGAGTAGGTAAGTAGTTAATGATGAGACAAACATAAAAGCCTTGGAGTTTCTCTGTTCAGATAGGCATTGATGGAACTCAATTTTATGATGCTATTTTTATACTCACGACCGAACTTTGAGGCCAGTGATCCTGAAACATGGCTTCCCACCCAAGATATTTGTGAATATATTGCTACAGAGCCTGAAGTATCTATCACAAACCATGAACTATTGTAAGTAGAGATTGTAGTAGGAACAGTGTGAGATATCTTCAGTCTTTTTATCCACCTCCATTAAGACAGCATTGGTTTGTGTTGCAAGCTCTTTATAATGGAAAATATCTCTCACTGTTTCCTTCCCTGAGCTTAGAGAAGTTCTCTAACAGAAGCTGCAGAAAAGGCAGGTAGGGAAAAAGAAAAGGAGGGTAGGAAAAAGTTGGAACTGTACCTTCTACTACTATCCTTTCTAAATTATATTTTTAATAAGGTGAGATGCATCTTCTCTGAATCTGTCCTTAGTTTTTCCTTAATCAGTGATTATGATTATTAAGTTTGAGTAATAGTTTCTTATTTTATTTCTGTTTGTTATAAATAATCTTTATTTTCAGACACATAAAACTATGCCTATAATTTCACTTATTTCCTTCAACGTGAAGATGTACTCTATGGAAATCCTTTTATCTCAACATTTGTTTATGAGCTAGTCACCCCGTTTCTCTTTTTAGGCAATGGTCATGAACTAGCATGTCTAGACCCTGACTCATCCTGAGTAGATGCCTCTATCTGGTAAGACAAATCGTGAGGTAGTAACCATATTTCTCTCCATTATTTATAAAAATAATATACAAATGGAGAAGAGGTCAAATGTAGAAATCTGTATATGGTCAAAGGAATTCTGATTCTGCATTATTTGAAAACAGGGAAGTGGGTTTTACATTTCACTTTTCCAGCAATCAGAAGTGAATACAGTTCTGGAAACAGTTTTAAGTGGAAAAGTGTTCTTCAAGCAACACAAAGTACAGCTATTTGCCTAAAATTGATTATAAAAAGATTTTATATTTAATTTAATAAAATATTCATATTATTTGAATGCTTACAGAGCAGTAGCTAAGGAAGAGGAAACTGTCAAATATGTATTACCAAACTTTTCATACTTCATAGCTGTATTTGAAGGTATCAGCTTGGGTATAAACTGACTATGAAGAATAGGTGAAAAACAGAAAATAAGTTTAACTTTGATTAAGGGAACACATTATGTTCTTCTTTTTTTTTTTTTTTTTTATGTGGACCAATATGTTAAATACTTCTTTTTGTACTTAAGGTATGCTACAACTCAAATGAAAATACTATGTAGAGCAAGCTAACAATAATGTTCCATAAATAATCTCAATAATTTTAATTTTCATTATTTAATAACTGTTTGGTATTTGGAAAGGCTATGTGTAAACAAGTTTATCTCAGTAAAACAAACAAACAAGAAAATAAACCCCTGTTTTTTGTTGAAAATGTCATCACACTGGAACCAGCATAATGAGTTTATGCTAGTTTATTTATTGTTGTTGTCCCCAGGATGTCGTCTGTCATTTCTAAGCAGTTCCTGGAACATTACAGACAGCAGTAACATGCATTTAAACTTTTCCCAAGTTCCACTGACGTGGCTCAGGGCACTGTAGGAGAGTACTGCTGAAAGTCTGATGGTTTTGAGTACTGTTTTTCTGGTACTGCTAAATCTTACAGTTTATCTAATGTATCATAGTGCAAGAACAGCTACCAGTTTAGAAATGCAATAACATCAGAAAGGACTCATCTGTCTCCTTTTTATCAGAAGGGTGGTTTCTGTGGTGGAAGATATGCATGTTCTGAATGATCTAGCCCCCCCATTTTATTTTTAGCAAACGGCTGACTTGCTTGCCTTGACAGTTTTCTAAACAGGTAGAAACATGTTACTGAATATTTAAGATTTTGAAGACCAACCACATCCTGGGCCGCATCAAAAAAGGCAAGATCAGCAGGTCAAATAAGGTGATTCTCCCCTTCTACTGCTCTCTGGAGACACCACCTGAAGTACTGCATCCGACTGGGGCTCTCAGCGCAGGAAGGACCTGTTGGAGTGAGCTCAGAGGAGGGCCCTGAGGATGATCAGAGAGCCAGAGCATCTTTCCTGTGAAGACAGGCTGAGAGAGCTGGGGTTGTTCAGCCTGGAGAAGAGAAGGTTCAAGGGAAACCTCATTGAGGCCTTTCAGTACTTAAAGGGGCTTATAAAAAAGACGGAGGGCAACTTTTACATAGGCAGATAGTGATAGGACAAGAGGGAATGGTTTTAAACTAAAAGAGGAGAGATTTAGGTTGGAGGTTAGGAAGAAATTCTTTACTCGGGAAATGGTAAAGCACCAGAAGAGGCTGCCTAGAGAAGTTGTGGATGCTCCATCCTTGGAGGTGTTCAAGGCCAGGTTGGACGGGGCTCTGAGCAAACTGGTCTAGTGGAAGGTATCCCTGGCCCTGGCAGTGGGGGGAGTTGGAACTAAAGGATCTTTAGGGTCTCTTTCAACTTAAACCATTCTAGGATTCTATGGTGGTTTTGATAGGACAGTGTGCAGCCATTGTAACATGTCAAGAACTGAGAGTCCAAGCTGGTGGCAGGAGAGAAGGGTAAAACAGGGCTACAGGTGCAGACACTGCCATGGGCTGGAGGTTGCAAACATCCTTTTGCTGTAATCTTTATGCCCAAAAAGACAAACAAGGAGACACAGAAGTAAGAAAAAGCCATAGCTGTGAAGAGGGAACACACATCTATTAATCTTCTTTCTTAGCTGATAAGCAGAAGACTGGACAGATAGGAGATCATAAATTCTGTAGAGTCTGCATCAGCAGCAGTGGAAGGTTCAGCAGCAATGGTAAGACTGGTACTGGGATTGTGATGCTGCCATTTAAATGGTGGTGATGATCTTCATGACTTCCTGGCTCAAAGAGCAAGAAAAAGCCAGGCAGCTCCTTTCTTTTAGCAGGCACAACACACTCCCATTTTTTAATGTAGAAAAAAAATGGGCAGGGACAGTCATTATTTCTGTGCTACATAATCTTGGAGATTAGATTTTAGGTAGTTGTTTTTCTTGAATCAGTACTCCTCTCCTCTCCTCTCCTCTCCTCTCCTCTCCTCTCCTCTCC
>VXAZ01006770.1:230196-321232 GCA_013399875.1 Gymnorhina tibicen | reverse complement strand
CTCATTTATGAATAATCAATAAGCAATTTTATTTATGTTTAAGAGTGCAGGATGATCAGCTATACATTTTCATGCTTATAATTCTCTCTTTCTTCAAAAAATATCTTGCATTCCTTCCTTGACTGTATTCAAAACTACATTTTAGTACACTTTGTAGCCTATGTGCTGAAGCTTGCCAACACAGTTGTTATATACTTCCATAGTTAAACTACTGCTAGATCTTATCTAGAGCCTATTTTCCATTCCTGTTGCTATCTTTGACTTAATTTCTTTTCTGACTTCGATTTACCTTACAGAACACAATTTCAATATTGTTTTAAGGATGTGAAGAATATTTAGTTGTTTTTAATTTTCACAGATACAACTACAAGGTAGTTTAAAACTAAGCATAATTTTGATGTACAGTAGCTGATTTTTTTCCCTCCAACTATCCCAAGAGATGAAAGCAGACCTCTAAAGATAAAAGTGAATTTAGAAATATAATGAAAGTGTTTTTAATATCTTAGCTTTTGCCATAAGCTTTGCTATACACCATGCAAATCGACTGCTTCTGCATGTGGCAGCTGTATTGTGCATTTTTCCCTCTTGGATAATGTGCTTTCTCCTACTTCAAAGAAACCTAAAATAATTGGACTTGTGTTATATGTAGGAAACCAGGGTGAAATTAATTGAAATTGATGTTAATTGTATTATTTTCTTAATTGCCACAAATGTGGGTCAACACTGCCGTGGACTTCATATAGATTTTAATAGAACTGTGAATTATAAGATATTTTTGGATTTGCTTCAAGCATTAAGTTCTTAAAAAAATTTAATGATTGAATCTCACATGTAATGCCATCCCAGTGAGAATAGATTTTGAGTGGCATTTTACGAGTGGATATTCACTTTGGGAGTGTACAAGACATGCTTGGCTTGTTGTTCTAATGAAGGAACTCAAAGTGTGGTTTCTAGCAGACTTACCTAGCTTTAGATGAAGAATCTTGTTACAGATAAAGAAACAGGGCACGGTTCAGTTGTTAGCATAAAGGTGTCTAGTGACATTTCCTTAGGGTGCTCACTGTGGTATCCAGTTGCTGGTGTAGAAGATCAGATATTGCCCTAAAGACCTATGTCACACCTCTCAACTCTGTGTGAAAGCTTCCATTGCCTTGGGGCATCTGAAATGGCATTATTCATCTGTGTCTAATGGAGATGAGAAGTTGTAAAGGAGATTTCAATTACTCCAAGTAATGTGGGTAAATGTTCATGCAAGATACAAGCAATAAATTAGATGTCATCAATAAACTGCTTCTTGGCAAAATTAATCAGGCTACCACAAGAAAAGAATAACTTTTTCTCCTATCAGTGCACAGGACTGAGATACAATATCATGGAAAATAAAACAAAACAACAACAAAACAAAACAAGACAAACCAAACAAAAAACTCATGGTTTACTCAGAAGTAAAATTCTCATAGGAAAAAAAAGTGCAAGTGAAACCCTCAGCGAAGTGTAAGGTCAGTTTAAAAAGATGCACAGGAATTTGAAGGAAAAATGTGAAAAAAGTGGCTAAAAGAATGAAAGAGTGAAAAAATTGCATGTGGCATGAAGGTTTTTCAAGGACATATTTTAAACTTTTCAGAAAAAATAAATATTTATTCATTTTAATATCATTTCTACATGAATCAAAAAATAATTTGAAGTAGATAAATAAAAACCCAATAGCGTAAATCTGGAAAAGTATCAAAAGTTCATTATCCGAGAAAGGTGACTTTCTAAAAAAAAGATATATTTCAGAAGGGAAAAGATGTGTTTAAATGAAGAGAGCATGAACTCTAGAACTGTAAACATGTATGTTTAGCAATGTATGCACTATTACCTTATTTGCACTTCATATACTATGAAAACACCAGTAAAACAGATGTTAAAAGATTTTGAAAAATATCTTGTCCAAAATACTGATAATTTGTATGAGAAGGAAGAAAGCTCTCAGAGATTTCATACTGCTTAAAAATGACCAAGGTACAACAGGAATTTAAAAAAGGGATATCTCATTGCAAGTTCAAAAGATGCACATATGAAATTGTGAATTCACTAATTAATATGAAAATTATAACTTCATTTGTTTTAAGTAGAAGAAGAAAGTAGTAAATTTGTTTGTATTTCCACAGGATTCCAGGCATGGTATAAGGAACAGGCTGTAACTCTGACTAACTCATACTTTAATAAAGAATGTGCTTTGTACATATTCTTTATCTGTACTCATGCTTTAGCTGTAAAAAAGGGAATGTGTATCAAAATTTTTGCAGCTGCTTCTAGGACATAAGAGGATGCCTAAGAGCAAAACAGCAAAACTACTGGAACTACATAACCATCAACCTTGCATCATTCCCTGGTAATGGAGCAAATAGTTCTGGATACCATTTCCAAACACGTTAGGACAAGAAGGTGATTGGTACTGGTGAGATACACCATGACTGCTGGGCCCAGGTTTGTGCTCCCTACTACAAAGGAGACATGCACATACTGCACCAAGTCCACAGAAGGGCACTGGAGGTGATTGGTGAAACATCTCTCATACAAGGAGAGTTTGAAAGATCTTGGACTGGTGAGTCTTGAGAAGAGAAAGCTCAGGGGGATCAAGGTGTATGAATACTGCTGGGAGGGTGTAAAGAAGACAGAACCAGACTCCAAGATGTAACAGGATGAGACACAATGGGCAGAAACTGAAATATGGGACATTTTGTGTCAATATAAGAAAATATGGTCTTTCTGTCAGGGTGGTTAAACACGGGGAGGCAGATAGGAATTTACTGTTAGTCTGTAATTCTTAACAATCGAATCAGAATGCCACATTTATTTTTCAGTTCCATTGTGGTAATGCCAGCTTTTTTAGTCAAAATTTATAGTGGAAAAGCACTTTAATAATTTCCTAAAACTGTTATGCTTTAAAAGTAAATATTTACACTCCTTTTGATGTTTTTCTTATTTGTTTATCTTCTCTAGGCCCAAAGGCTGGTCACGTTTCTCTGAAGCAGGGACGTCATGGAGTATAACAGTGAGCTCTCAACGCCAAGGGTTTTCTGTAGGAGGAGTCTGGTGTTCAGGGGGAGTCTGATGCTCACTTAAAGTCTGAAAGCTGCACACCGCAGCTTCCACAGCCATTACTAAGCAGTAACATTATCACTGGGTTTCTCGTGTCAGTACTGTATGTGGTATTCACAGATTTTCACCTATAGCATGGCTGGGGCAGAGGTCATTAGACCCCTAGGGAATGTCTAAAATCAGGTCAGACCAATGCAAACCCTGACAAGCCCTTAGCCACATCACTGTGTTATAAGTACAAAATCTATAGCCCTTTGTTTGTAATGTCAAAAATCATATTTACCAGTTGCTTACTTCACACTATTTCTTACTTTCCCTAAACATTTAGTGCTTCCATAGATGGAACGCACATCTTAGGCTCTTAGGATGCATGATTTTTTGAGGTGAGAAAGGTCTTGTACAAGGTGATAGCCTGCTACGGGTTTGTTGCTAAGGAATTTTTCCCTCAGGATTGGCTCCAGAAAACAGAGTTTTCTAAGCAGAAGGATCTCAAAAGCTACTTACTTAAGAGGTGCAAAGGTCAAACCAAGGCTTGAAACAAATCAGCTGACACGGTCTGAATAACAAATTGATCTATTTTAACAATGATTTGTGCCTGAGATTTTAAAGGGTCTGCCCTCCCCCTTGCTCTGATTATTCCTACTTTTCTCCTTTTTCTTTGAAGTCCAGAATCTGCTACACATTGTATCTTGAGTCCTAACTTGTAGGACTAATTTGTATTCTTGGGTTTTGCCTTTTCTTTGTTGTTTTTCCTCTCTGTTTCTGATATTTCTTGCTAAGTAGTGGTTTCATTTCTAGGGACTACTTCTGCTGAAGGTATTCTGATCAGAAAGAGGGGTTATTTGTGGTCACCATTCTGTTACATGAGCAGAAAATATTCTGCGTCAGCAACTGATCCTGCTCAGGGGACCATTCAGAGAACTAAAGATTGAGCTGAGCAGCACCCCCAACCCCTTTTCTATTTCTTTCTATCTCTCTGCCTCACGTTTACTGTTAAGTAAAATCTGAAATATTATTGACTTCAGCATATGGTTTTGCTTGCACCTGAATTCGGGCAGAGGCACCTCTCACTGGTTGGATCGTAACAATAGTACAGAATATTTTTACAACAATTTCTATGTGTGTTTTTGATGTTTTTATTATTTACAGGTATTTAATGTGATTGCATGTGAGATTATGAAAGGCTTTTTTAATTGCTATTGTTGATGTCCGTTAAACAAATCAAGGAGATTGCGTTTGCTATTTCTTTTGTATTTTATACAGGTATTTGTTGCCAGTTAAAGTATCAGATGCTCCTGTGGTGAAAATTATAAAATTTACTACTAGGGATAGGAAAGAGAAAGGACTAAAACCAATTGTGTATGACAAGCATACAACAGTATGCCTCAGAAACTCTCTGAGGAATCAGCATTACACAAATATCCTGTTCTAACAAGTTGCTCGATGTTCATGTTTTGTAGAAGAAGGTTGGTCTCAATGACCTTTAAGGCTTTTTCCAGCTTAAACAATTCAGTTGTTCTGTGATTTGGGGTTTTTTTTGTTGGTGTTGGTTTGTATGTTTGTTTGGATTTTTTTATTGAAAAGGCCATTTACCACATGTCTTTAGAAGAGCAGTTTTCATTCACATATCCTTACAGTATCTATCTGTAAATAAACACAACAATAGAAAACAGTAGAGCCACTCACTTGTTCCTCCTGCTCCCTGGAGGGCTGGGGAGGAGAATCAGAAAAAAGTAAAACTTGTGGGTTGAGATAAGGCCAGTTTAATAATTGAATTAAAATAAACTAAAATATAATATATGAATAATTACAATGAAAAGGGAAACAGCAGAGACAGAACGAGAGAGAGAGAGAAAATTCAAGGAAAAAAAAACCCCAAGTGATGCACAAAACAGCTGCTCACCTCCTACCAACCAATCCCTGTCAGTCCCCTAGCAGCTCACAGCCTACTTCTCCCAGTTTGCATACTGAGACTGATGTTTTATGGTATGAAAAATCCCTTTGACCACTTCCTATCAGCTGTCCTGGTTTTATGCTCCCTCACAGCTCCTTGTGTCCTTGCTCACTGGCAGAGCATGGGCAATGGAGAACTCCTTGGCTCAGGGTGAGCACTACTGAGGAACAACTAAAACATCAGTGTGTTATCAACATTTTTCTCATCCTGAATCCAAAACACAGCACTATACTGCCTAGTAGGAGAAAATTAACTGTATTGTAGCCAAAAGTAGGCCAGCCCCCAATGATGTGTATGAGTTATGAGAAAGTGTTTCCCTGAAAGTCTACCTTTTGCTGTCTCTGCTTGACAGAGAGAAACCAGCAGTGTCATTTTTCCTCTCAGTGACATGTCCAGTGCTCAGACACCCCAAACACCCTTACAGCACTATACTTGATTCAATTCCAACATGTCAAAATCTTCCTTGTACTGCAAACCTTTGAGTGCAGGATTCAATACTTTAGGTGGTACCTGGTGGCAGCTGGCTTCTGTCTTGTTAATACAGTCCAGCAGGTGATTGCCTTTCTTTCTTTGCTGCATTGGACTATTGATGACCCATGTTTAGCTTCTTCTCCTTCACATCCCTGTGCTTTTCCAGCAGCCTGCTTTCTAACCAGCAGAAGCCTAGTCCTCATGGTTGCACTGGAATTATTCTATCCAGGTGCAGTTCTTTCCAGTTGCCTTTGTTGAACATGATGATATTCCTCCAGTCTATGGTGGTCCCTCTAGGTAGCCATTGTCTCCATTTTATCAGCTGCTCCCTAAAACTGGTTATTGTCTTTGAACTTGTTGAGGCCTTTTGTCCCACCTTTTTGGTCTTCGTCCTGGGTTACAATGTATTCTATTACCCTGAGCTGTTGAGGCCAGGTGTAGCAATGTTCCTTGCCTCCTCCCTCCGGACTATCTCCTGTTAATGGGCCCATCAGTGCCTTGCCCCATGACTCACCAACCCATTGTGAGATGCTCCGCCCAGGGGGAAGGAGCCAAGCATTCCCACCTGGATAAATCCGGGCCCTGGAACAGTACAGGCAGACTTACCTGCTGGGATCCCACAGGACAAGAGCTACACAACCACCACTGGACTTTTCTGAGGAAGACCAGACCCTCCTACACCACCACTGGACCTTCAGAGGAAGACCAGACCCTTCAACAGAACCATCACTCCAGGAGGACTGCAGTCACCATTTAACTGGGCTGTTACCAACCCCCTGATTGTCAGCGGGTCAGGTTTGTGCTCTGACTTTGTCAGTGGGTTGTTCTTTTTTGTACTACTGCATTTATTTTAGTTCTTCTATTAAATTGTATTTCTGACTTGGAGTCTCTCACTAGTTTGCTTTCAAACTAGTACAAGTCTTTAACTACATTACAAAGTCAACAGAGCACATTTTCTTTCCTTGGAGGCTATCAAATGGACATTGCTGCTTCTTTGTCAGCTGTTCCTATTCACTTTCGTGTCCTTCCTGCAACTGGGCATGGCTTACACAGGGGTGTGGCAGACTGATGGGCCTCTAGTTCCCTAAGATTTTCTTCTTCCCCTTCTTAAAGAAAAGAGTGGAAATTTGTCTTGAGATACTTCTCTGTTCATACTTACATTATTGTAAAAGCAAACTACTGCAGTTGCAGCTATGGGATGATTTCCATGCAATATCCTGCCCACAATAGCAAAAGTGATTTATGGGGACAAAAATAGTTCAGCTTCTCTAAGATTCCATGTTTCACCATATTGCTTCTCATGTATAAAAACTGTAACAACTTCAAAAACTTGTTATGCCTCTTGTAATCTTCTCTAAACATTAGCAGCCAGAATATTCAGTGTCCTTACAGTCACATGACTGCTGCACTACACATGGAGAGAGACCTCTGACCACAACTCTTCTTTTAGGATGTCACTGGTTTCAGCCTTTTTTACTTCCACACTGACAGTAATCAACCTTACCTCTGCACACACCAGCATCAGCAAGAGCATAATGACCGTCAGATTGTTCCAGAGTGCTGTCATATTCCTGACAGAATTAATTTATAATAAACCACAATCAGCAAAGACAGTGGTCAGAATTCATTCCTACTTATAGTGATGAAAATCCAAAGCCAGGTGAAATGAGTTAGAATGCGGTCAGATGACTTGGAACTACATTCTCAGATGGTAATAGAATTTATCATTTTGAACCATGAATTATAATTCTTTGGGTTTATGTTGGTATATCTGAAATATTATTGACCTTTGCCAGTCTAGCTGATGCTTGGCAGTGTCCGTCTGTCCAGCAGTGCATACAGCACTGTGTTTAATTATAATTATGAATTTCAATGATAGTACTAAATGATTCTCTCTCTCTTAGGAAAAAAAAAAGAGAAAGAAAAGAAAAAAAGGGAAGGTAAAATACACATGGATCTAAAAATCTAAAAAATACAAGGTAAAGGGAAATTTCCCAGCTTAAGGACTACTGTGAGCCTGACCCCATACTAGCTTTATGTTGCTAAATAATTAAGGAGAGCACTTGATGCAGAACAGATACTTAAAATTAATGAAGTCCAGCACTCATTAATCCTATTAGAAAGAAGTGGCTTAGTAAGGACTCTAAGGTTTTCTCTTTCTATTAAATCCATAGCAAACTTCAATATTAATTTCTATATGCAATATAAAACCCCGGAATGTGTCTGTGGATGTATCATGTGTCTGTGCATCTGCCTGATTATCAAAAGTAATTGAGAGTTCTTATAAGTTTGGAGCATGAATAGGATGCCTACAGAACATAAATACAGAAAATTTCAGAAAAGTTTCAGAATTTTTTGGTTGTTATTTAGATTTATTATTATTGTTATTAATTTATTATTATATATATTTTTAAGGCGGATGTGTTGTGTCTAGCTGAGATGGAGTTAATTTTCCCCACACCAGCCCTCACAGCTCTGTGCTTTGCATTGGCATGAAATGTGTTGGTAACATCACAGTGTTTTGGCTCCTGCTGAGCAGGGCTGGCACAGCCTCAGCGCTGTCTCTCCGATAGTCCACCCTCACCAGCAGGCTGGGCGTGGGCAAGACCTCGGGAGGGGACATAGCCAAAACAGCTGACCCAAACTGACCAAAGGGGTATTCCATGTCATACGACGTTTGTCCAACAATAAAAGCTAAGACAAAGGAGGAAAAAGGCAGGGGGAGAGGGGTTTCTTATTTACAGCATTTGCCCTCTGAAGCAACCATGACATGTACTGAAGCCCTTCTTCCTGGGAAATGGCCAGACATTGCTTGCTGATGGGAAGTAAAGAATAAAATTTTGGTTTTATTTTCCTTTGCCTGTGCACTTATGATGTTCACTTCTGTGTTAGTAAACTGCCTTTATCTTGACCCACAAGGGTTTTTTTATCTTATTTTCTCCCACCATCCTGCTGAGGAAGGGAGTGATAGAGTGTCTTGCCAGGTGCCTGGCATCCAGCCAGGTTCAAACAACTACACTGGGGGAAAATAAAATGGTATTTTTTGAATACACAGCATATAGAGTTACGGAGTGATAATATTTCTAGTGGTACTGCAGATTTTCAGATAAGCCAGTTGTGCAAGCATCTGTCATTTTTATCAAATGTACATAAGACATAAATTTTCTGATTCAATTCTATGTTAGAAGTCAATTTATTCCTGTCAAGCTTTAGGTATTGGCAAGGCAGGCAAGCAGGCAGAGTTGGTAGAAAGAGGTCAAATAGTTGAGACTATCCTAGAGTCAATCCTGTGCAGAAAAGAGAAATTTTAAAATTAAGAGATGTAAAGAATAATGCTATACCTTTGATCATAGATCCAGCACCTATAGAGTCAGTTGGTATAACTTGGAATTTAGTTTACAACTTTTAGGGGTGTTTTGGGGGACTTTTTTAGTTTTTACAACTTCAGAAGTTTACAGTTTCTAAAGATTCTGTAAGAGTGAACATTGTATTCCCTGGAAATGTTCAAAGTCAGTTTGGATGGAGCTTTGAGCAGCCTGGTCTAATGAAAGCTATCCCTGCCTATGACAGGGTGGTTGGAACTGGTTGATCTTTACGGTCCCTTCCAACCTAACCCATTTTAGGATTCTGTGATTTTTCCACTATTCAGTAAAGTGGGCTAGTGTAATTATTAAAAAAAATACACCAAAAACCAGAAGAATAAAAAATAAAATTAAACAAATTGCACATACATCTACAAAAACATTTAATTTAGAATATTCAAGTGTTCTGTCGGGGTCCGGGGGGTGTTCTGGTGGGGTGCTACGACCTCCCGAAACCGACTCTAGCAGAAAGTCGCTCAGCAGCTGTGGCATTCACACAGACACACAGACACACACTCCGCATAGCTTCTTTGACAAGCTGATGGCAAGGTGGCAGGAAGGGTCTTTGTGTGGAATTTCCACGGCAGAAATTTATTTCAGCTCTACCATAAAAGGAAGCCAGGGACCAAAGACCTCAGGGATAGAATGTTCCAGCCTATATAGGGGGGCGCAAAAGCATCAGGGGCAGGGGTGGTACACAGGCGGGACTGGGGTACGGGAGCCAATGGGAAAATCTGAGGGAGTGGCAGGGAACAAGGTCCAATGGGAGAGTGGGGAAGGGAGAATTTTTTAGGGAAGATACAGATAAGGTACAAAGGGGTGGGGAGGCCAACCGGAGAAGCAGAACTGGGATACATTTTGCACAATGAAACAGCATCCTAGGCCTGGAGAGGATTTCTATCCCTTGTATTGTGGGCCCACTGGCCCCCACAGTGTTCAAGTAAGAAAAGAGTTCAAGTATGAAACAGAGTACAACAGAAATTAATAAAATATATTTGTATTTATAATTTAAGTGCCTAATAATAGAGGTTTAGTCTTAAAGGTAAGAAAATATTCTCCTTAATTAAATTCTGAAAAGGTCAATGTAGTATAGGCTAAATTTGTTCAGTATTTGTGGGTATCTCCCTAAGTGGATGCATATGGTTTGTCTTGTCTATTTTCTTTGCTTTTCCACTGCTGGTTTTTTTTCTTAAAAAAAAAATCACAATATGTGCTACCAGTATGCCTTTTTACTTTACCATTATAGTATTATGGAGATTACTCTTTCAGTCAAAAGATGAGAAGGTGGTGATATTTATTTGAGATTTTCACATAATAAGATGATGAAAGTTTTGACAATAACTTTTCTGATCTTACAAATGACAGAGAAATAATACAACATATAATGATAGTGGCATTTCAGTCTGACTTATAAGTGAAAAAATTGCCAGAGCAGAATTTTTTATATGAAACCATTTACAGTTTTACCACAGATATGTATCTGCTCTCATCATTCTATCAATATTTTTATTCTGTATGCAAACCCTAAAAATACGGGTATTTCTTATGATCACAATGATGATAAATATTATATACATATGCCCTTTAAGTTACTCAAAATCCCTGAATCAAGGACCTATGGTAAACAAAGCAAACAAAAGGTATAGTATAAGCTCTGATATAAGTATGCTTCTACGTTAAATAGTTTTAAAAACCTTTGCTTAGTCAACCTAGTTTCAAACTTTCACTTCTTACAACAGAAGACAGCAGAAACTGATGGTGTTGTGACACATCTGAGAAAAAAACTCCTAGCACTTTACCTTCAGAAAACTAACAGCTAATTCAGGTTAGGATTAATTTTGAAGCAATGCTTAGAGCTCTAAAAGTTAACCTTCAGAATCTGCACAAGGATCACTTTGTAATCAGTGATAGGAAAATAAACACCTACAGAAGAAATTTCAGGTTGTTATAAGATAGACAGCTACCATAAATTAGATGTGGAGATATTTATTCCTCTCCTTTGGCCATAATGAGAGCGTAGGATAACTTCGATGGCAGCTGGTAGAGATCTAAATTTAGATGAAATTGCTCTGTGCCTTTTTACATGCCAGTAAGTTTAAAAGGTTTTTTTCCATTAAACCCAACTAACTTTAAAGCCCATTTCAAGGAATAAAATGCATCTACTCTTCTGTACTTAATCATACTTGTCAGGGCTAATAAATTAAACACATCCAGGACCATTTTCTGACACTGAAGCCAGGTGCCACAGAAAGGTTTGTGCCCATATTATTGAACTCTGTTTCTCCCTGGATAAGTGTACCCACAACCACTCAAGAGGGACGGGACTCTCACCTGGGTGACAGTGCAGAGTCAGACTGTGCCTGGGGTTGTCCCCACTGGCTAACCAGGAAAACATCCTGTCACAGCACCTGCGAACACTGTGGCACTGGCTTATTTTATAAGTGATTAACTTCTTGGCTCTCAGTGCACTTTACTGAGGGTCTATAAAATACAAAATTACTGATACATTAACAGACTTCATTACTAGCAGGGATTATTTTGGTATTTACCCATGTAACTATTATGTTCAACTTAAATAAAATGGATGACATGAAGTGAAATGAGTATGAGTTGGGAAGAATAGCAATAAGCAAGTGGTTTCTTAGTACACATTGGTTTTCGGGTGCTTAAAGGGATTGCTGAAGCACTGTGCAGATATATTCATTCAGTATTTCAGGGCTCTATAAAGTGGTAAAACCCTATTTTTTATAATCTTTTAGTCTGAGATTTTAGCTCACTGTGCTGGTTTGGGATGGAGTACAGTTAATTTTTTTCACATTGGCTAGTATAGGGCTGTGTTTTGGATTTGTGATGAACACAGAGATGTGTCATCACAGATAATACAGAGATGTTTTTGTTGTTGCTGAGCGTGGGGGGCTGGAAGGAGACACAGCCAGGACAGGTGACCCAAACTGACCAAAGGGATATTCCAGACCATATGGCATCATGCTCAGTACATAAAGAGAGGGGAAGAAGAAGGAAGGGGGATGGAGTGATGGTGTTTGTCTTCCCAAGTCACTGTTACGTGTGATAGGGCCCTACTCTCCTGGAGATGGCTGAACACCTGCCCACCCATGGGAAGCAGTGGATTCCTTGCTTTGCTTTGCTTGTGTGCACGTCTTTATCTTAACCCAGGAGTTTCCTACCCTTTACCTTCTGATTCTCGCCCACTTCAATCTGGAAGAGGGAGTGAGAGAGTGGCTGTGTGGGTCTCGGCTGCTAACTGGAGTTAAATCATGGCAATCATAAATAAAATAAAATTTCAAAATGGATCTTTTCTTTTTAATACACTGGATATTAATTGTACATCCTAGGTTTAAATTAACATTTTAAAATCCTGGTTTAGTGGCATGCAGAGATAATTTTAGGGATAGAAAACAGGAAAATACTGGTTTCTGGCCAAGAAAAACCTCCTGGATACACTAGAAAACAATAAAAATGAGAAGTGAAAGTAACCAATATTACACTCCACTTGTGGACCCCATGAATCAATACTTGTCCCTGCTACTTAGGAGCATCCACCTGATGGTTACATAATACAAGATACCCCTGATTTTGCGACTTTGCATCCATTACATCCCAATGACAAAGACCTTAAATGAGCTCCTGAACATTCAACCAGCAAGCAAATTTTAGGAAAACTTGTTATCTGCCAGAAAAGCGATATGCTCCACTGAATATAATATATAATTTATTTATTTTTCTTTTAATTTGAACCAATATTTTTCGCTGATATGTTTTTGAGATTTTTCAATGGAAAATTTCATTTGAGCAGCTCTTCTTTATCATGTTATGATGTCTTACGAAAAACCCCCAAACATCTTAACCTTGACGAACAAGCAAGAGACACTAAAGAAATCACCACTGAAATTTGTGTCAGAACCACTCTATGCTGCAGCACTTTGGACCAAACGCTGGCAGGGGGAATAAGACCTAAGTCTTCAAATGCAACTGTCAGAGGATTTGCTTCTGAAAATCCATTACAAACATCAGAAGTGATTCTTTAGTATTTTCATAATTAAAGGGTAATGGTTTAAATATCAAATATTTTCAGTAAACACTCTTGTTCAGTAAACTCTTTGTTCTGTACTTCAGTAATTAGACATAAGGCCAAATTGTTCTCCAAATACCAGAAGTTGATGATACTACAGATTGTAGGTCAAAGTTAATTCATAAAGGATACACATTTTGTGGGGGGAAACAGTATGTATTATCAGCTACTTTATATCCTTTATAAAACTAGGTCTGTGTACTGAGTGCTACAGAATTTACTGAACAAAAAAATTTTATGCTTTAATTTATACAATTTGTTTAATCTTCATTTCTCTGCTCTTCTTTGTCATCACGCCTTTCATTTTTTTTCCTATCTAAAACTGAATTTCCTTTGTCTCGTTTAAGTTCATGAGATACTCAGGAGGTAGAAGTATTTGGTTTTGGATGCTCAAACATTCATTAATAGTGACTAATGTCCTAAGAAAAAAGGTATAAGATAAAAGTAAACCTACTCAAATTATTAGGAGCTAAAAATCCCAAAAGACTTCAAGAATTCTACTTTTTTCTATAAGACTGAAGTTAAATGATAACAGCTGAAACACAGTAATTTTATGCATATGAGACTAGATACATATATATTGATACACTTAAGTTGAAAAAAATGCAAAAATTAAGAAATATCTCCTTCTTATGGTTTGTTCCTTTTTTTCAGCATAGTGCTAAGACAGAGAGATATGCACTCTGGGCCCCAAATTTGTGTTAACCTAAAGGATAATAACATTGCAGCACACAACATCAGTAATACACGGTTTTAAGTTTCAGCAAGACTGATACCCAATTAACAGCAAAACCTGTATGAACCATGGCAACAAGAAGTTTCCATTTTGTGAACAAGAATCAATTATTATAAGAGAAATTCATATAAGAAATATTATAAAAGCTTCTCCCTGTACTCTTTTCATCAGACTTCAAACGGACTTCTCTCAAACACATTAAGAAAATACTATAATTCAAAGGTTGCATTTATGTTGCAATATGAGCTGTAAGAAGTGAGAGAACTGAAATGTGCACACTGTAAGAAGAGTAACCTTTGTTTCTTCTGAAGACAAATAATCATTTCAACAACAGAAGTTTTCCATGAGCTTTTAAATTTCAAAAAGGAAAAGAAACATATCTTACATTTCTTGAAACTATCTGAAATAATACAAAGAAATCAATACAATCTGAATGAAATAGAAATGACTACACCAGTGTGAGTTTTGTAAAGATTAAAGATTGGGTAAAGACAATAGTACTGAGCAATGAGAACGGTGCTTCTTCACTATTCATGGGTGGAAATAAAAATAGAATGACATGGCTAGTTCTAGTATCTACATTACAAAAAGAAAATGTTTGAAACATAACATTCAATTATTGCAGATTAACTAAAAAAGTTACAGAATAATTTGAATTCCATATGTATAGAATATATATATATTCACCTATATAGAAAATTAAAAAGTGATAATAGAAAACAGTTTAAAATAGAAGAAAAGAGAAAAATTACCTCTGTGAGGTGATAAATCAACAGCAGAAATAATCAGGTGGACTACTGACAGACAAGCTTGGATATATTTTCTAAAAATATATCTAGCTGAATTACAAATGAACAAAGAGAAGCCTTACATTTTTTATTTTACTGAAAATTTCTTTTGCTGGGTTTTTTTTCATATTAGACTATACAGTGCTCACAGCTCTAAACAGTAGTCATTGGAAAATTCAATTATTTTTAGAAAACTCTCATTTTCTTTTTTCTTTTCTTTTTTTTTCTCTAAAGGATGTATGTGAAAAGTTAGGGTCCTATAAAATATCATTTATTTGTCTTTAAATCCTCTGAGGTACTACACCAAATAGCAGTAGCACAGTCTTTCGTTGGAACCTGGTCCTGTGATACAATCTTTCACTGATTTTTGGGATTTCTTTTATGCATATGAATATCCCACCCCAGACAAAGTTGTGAGTAAATTGGTAATATTTCTTTTGAAGTCTCTCTCAAGCATTCCTATTCTCTAATCTAATAATAATAACAGCTTGGTGTGGGTTTTTTTTGTTTATTTGTCGGGTTTTTTTTAAATAATGGGAAGGGAAGGGATAAATATTTCAAAGGTGTATTTAATAAAAAAGCTTCTCGGACTTAAACCACGAGTTATTGTATTCTCAGCTTCATAGTGACAAAAACCCCAATAGGTCAGATTTGTGCAGGGTGGAGAGGAGGGGAAAAGGAGACAAAAAAGAAAGAGCAGATGTCAAGAGGCATTCGATTGTGCAGAGATTCATGAACATGCAGAATTGCCTATGAAGCATAATTGTTGAGTCAAAAAGCATTGAAACAGCTGCAAAAATTAGATGGCATCCTAAGAGACAAGCAATGCTATAAAAGATTTTGATGGGTTGAGTGATCACTGGTCATTTCACCACCAATATCTTTATGTTCTGTGCTGTGGGTTTTTTCTTTCTTTTGTCTGGGTAGGACAATACTCTTCTTTCCATTATAAATTTATCAGGGTATTTCAGAATAAATTAAGGATTTACGAGTTCATGTAGAAAAATTCATTACAAAGATTTCTGCCTTTTTTTTTTTTTAAGAGAAGGAAAAAGTGAGAAAAAGAACCTCCAGCAAGTCTGAATTTCTAAAAGTTAATTTAAACAGACAATTATATTTTGTATACTGTGGAAATATTGTATCTGCTCTTTCTCCATAGGAAAATAAAATTAAGTGATTTGGAAAAGTAATGGGATTTTATTTCAATACACCCATCAGTACTAATCTGTATGTTGTACAGATATATCTGTGAAAAAAGGAACCACCTTAATTGTCTAACTCATTTATGCCAGTCCCAGAGAAGATAATGAGATGATTAATGTAATTAACATCAGTAGAATTTGGCTTACGTGTTAGAAATATTGGTGGTGCTTGGAATGCTTAATAAGTACTCAATTATAATTAGTATTCTATAATCCTTGCTCCTCTTTTGGTGTAAATGCCTAATGCTTTGCTGAAAATATTAGTACCATGTTCTCCGCTCATGCAAAACTTTGGAAAAGTAAAAACTAAACTTACTTTATGGAGAAGCTGCAGAAAGTTAAAATCCAAAATATATTTTATAAAAAATATGTTATTGTTGCTATATAAAATAGCAATATTTTTCTTTTAAATTATGAAAAATTTACAAGAATTTACTTTTGTTTAATTTTATTTCACTTGCTATATCATTTATCTTTTAGTTTTTCTTTCAATTTTAAAGCTATAATTAATGAACGAAGAGTTCTCTTTATAGTCAGTGAATGTATAGTTTAACTGTTCTTTCATTCTAAGCCAGATAGAAGAATTTAAATAAATTCTTTATAAATGCAGAAACATTTGTTAGTTGATTTTCAGTTTTTGTAGTTAGCAGTAAATTACATTTGTTTCTCACACATACATAGTTACAGTATTTACTCCTAATGACTCAAACCATTTTTACTGCTGTCCTTGTGTTGACAGCCACATCCCTACAACAGGCGACTGTCTCCTAACCTGTAGTACCGTGCTGTGTCTTTGAAGGTTAATTTTTAGACTAAAAAGGAAATCAATGAACACCAGCTGGGATGGAAGTCAAGTCATTTATCTTTTCCACAGCTATATTCTATTCTTAAAATTCAAGAGACAAGCAATATGCAGAGTAATTTTCATTTTTTCTGGACAACTCAGGCAACTCCTTTTTTTTTTCCAAAGAAACCCATAAAAGATTCATCTTGGTGGGAAAAAAAAAGTGTTTCAAAATGGTTTTTATGGTTTAATCAACATGTCCAATCTCAAAAGAAAGCAAAAACCCCCTGAGCAACAAAAGCTACCAAACAGAATCAAAACTATCAATGGTCAATGTTCCTTTGGAAGTTCAGTAAAAAATATAAGAAGCTGGGCCTCAGGTGTGGAGTTGCATGAGGGAATGAGCTTTACAGAAAGTAGAGGAGTAAAGAGGTTTTGAAGAGAAGAGGATTGCTTCTATTGGTGACACTAAACCATTCCGTGGTCTTGGTGACACTGTCAAACATTAGAACTGGATCTGAGCAGGAAAAGGAGTATCATTGAATGCAGTCACTTACTGGATGCAGATCTTCCACACTGATTAATTCCGTCAAGCCATTAAAGTTGTTTTCCCAAGAAAATAATTTGGCATAGCTTGGAGAACAGTTCTCTTCAGTTACAGCTTCCAAAAGGCAACAGGGTGCCTCTTCAAGAGGAGTGACCCCTTCATCTCTACATAGTCCTCTAACATTAATGTCAGAATGCTTTGTACTCTCACACGCTCTCTCATGTTCTGGAGTCTTGCCCTAAGACACACAGCATATGTGCTCTTCTTTAGAAGCACTGCTTAATGTATACAACAGAATCATGACATTTCAGACATTTTGGCATGAAAAACTTTAAAAATACCAGTTATGACTAGGTGCCTCTGGTCTGAACAGTAAGGGGATCTGACAACATGTAAGAAAAAAAGATAAAGCTTTTGGAGGCAGTAAGAAAGATGAGCAACAACATGAGCATACAACTCACCCAATCACTGATAGCAAATACAGGATCATAAGTGATGCTGGGCTCTGGCAGAGTGCCAGGGACACTTAATGTCCTGGTAATCTGGCAGCCACAGCCGAACATGCAAATGCCTTTTGAATACACATAAGAGCTGCATTGCCTTTTGACTCCACCAGAGTGATTTGAGAGTATCACACCTTACATGGATAATGTGGATGGCATCCTGCCCGTGCTGCTGCTGTTGGTAAAGGGTCAGGATGTCAAGGGGCAGTGTGTAGGCAATTTATCTATGACAATGATCTTGGTCAAAGGACAATGTATCAAGAGCCAGGGTATCAGTACCACATGAACTGAGATGAAATTTGGACTAATGACTGTATATTGTGGATTGTGCCTCCAACTGGTTAAAAGACTTGAGTTCTACCTAGTCTAAACTTGAGTTTACCCATGCCACTTATGTCTAGAACCACAGATGCCTGCCTTTGTTTTATTCAGGAGTATAAAATACAGGCATAGCAGATTATAGCCATGGCCTCAGGTTCAAACTTTGTCTGTATAATCAAAGTAGAAACTTTAACCTCAGTCCATGTAACTCAGGTATTGCCAAACTCATCAGGTTATAGCTATGGGCTACATATGTCTTAGTTTCTGCTTCTAGATATTTACCATTTTATAGTAATAATTAAATAGTAATTGTCTCTAGGAAAAAAAATGCTTCATATACACAAGAAAATAATTGTAACTGTTATGGGTAGAATTCTGAAAAATTACTTTTTTTGTGGGCATGACAACCATCTCGTTGTCTTCTTTCACAGGACTGTTTCATTTAATGTAAGTGGGAATTAAACTTCTAAATCATATAGGTAGCTTATGAAAAAGTGCAACATCAAACGAGCTGCCTGAGTGCAATACAATGATTAAACTCGTGGTAGCTACTTGTATACTTGAAAGTTATATTGAAAATAACATCAGAAAAAAAGAAATGACAAACAGCTCCATTACAAGCCGAAGAGAATCTTTTATTCTTATTTGAACATTGCTGACAGCATGAACTATAAAGAAAATAAGAACTGTGTTGTAGAAAGCATTTTTTATTCTCTTTTCATTTTTCATTGAATAGTTTAGAATAAGTTTCCGTCTCATGTAGTTTGACCAAAAAAAATTCATCTGGATTTAAGAATCACTTCCTTGTTGTTAAGTTAAACCTGTTCTTCTGAAAATCTATCAGAGTATATCGGTCATACCATCTGCATAAATGTAACTAGTAATTTTCAACGTATTTTTCATTCAAGAAGAATGAAAGGTAGATAAGGACAATAACACTGAATGAATTAATTAGGAATCTATAGAATAGGATAGAAGTCTTTATTGGGAAAAGTAGTACATACTTACAGAGATCTAGCTATTGACTATTAAAAAAATAGCAGAAATCAGTCCAGCTGCCTCCTAGTAGATTCTCACTGTGTAAAATTAAGGTGCAGATATCCTTGTCACAAGGCATTATGGTTATCACAAATATATGGAGGAAGTAATTCCCTTGATGGCCATTAGAAAATAAAAATATAACTTCAGGCTTGTGAATTTGCAGATTACTGTAGGGTTGCAGAATAGTCTGGGAAAATATCACTGCATGTGGGTCCTATTACTATGCTGCTTCAGTAATCTCCTTTCAGCTCCTGTTTAAGACAGAATGCTGGATTGATGGGCCTCTGGGCTGACATGCTGTGTAGCTGAGTCATTTGTATGATTGTTTGTAATTGCCTTTTTTTTTTTAATAATACCTGAGCTGTCCATAGAAGCGAGAAGTATTCTGAACATATATGCTTGTGGATTCTGAAGACATCAGGGTAGTATAAAGCTATACTCTATTTTCAGTTAAAGGATAAAAGTTTCTTCCTCTTGAAGATTTTTCAAGCTGTCAGCCTAGCCTTCTGCTTGGAAAAACTCTTCTACTTTACATTAATTGCCTGCTTTAAATTATGAAGGCTTTGCAAATTTTAATCTGAAAAAGGCAGATATATTGTTGCTGACATCATTGCAGTGACATCATTCTATGTTCAACAACAGCCTGTGTCTGTGTCACAACAGCCTGAGGGTGGCTTTTGGTTTAGAGTGTATCAATTGCTGCTGTAAATGTTTCTCCCTGAGTTCATTCACTGTTCATTCACACTCAAAAGACTGTGAATATCTCCCCTACTTAGCCAGACTAACATGGTGGAAGTGTATGTACATGGCTCAGGCCAACACAGGGTATAAAACCACACAAGTAGGACAAGAACTTTGATGAGAGTAAGAGCCTTAAGCTGGTTTCAACCCATGTGTTCCCCTCTGATGACTGGGTCTGCCCAGCACTGAGAGAGTCAGCACATCATGAAGACCAGTAATGGGAATCCCATTGGTATGGTGATTAAATTGTGTATTGCAATTGCTGTATCTTGCTAAGTGTAATGTGTTTTGTTGTATTATGCCCTGTATTTTGTATCATTCTGCTAAATCAGAAATACCATGTAATATCAGCTATCTTAAAAATAAGTGAATTTGCTATTAAGTAGTACACCCTCCATGGGTGAAATACTTAAAGAACTTTGTCAGAGACTATTGGATTCTGACATTGATGCTGAAGTCTGCTATTATTTTTTGCAATGAACAACACTCCTAGAAAATTACTTTTCTAGGACATGGCAATAAGTCCCAGCAAAGCAAAATTAAAACAAAATCGTATGTGTATCTGTGTGGGCTTGTGTATATATATAAGCACATATGTATGCATGCACATGTATATGTACACAATTTTATGTACAATGTGTGGGATAGAGAGGAAGAACTAATTCTGACAGCTGTGTAAAAAGCTTCAGAAGAAGCTGACTTCTTCAGAGTCTCTGGTCAAAAAAACCCCCAGTATCTACCCTTGATGTCTTGGTTACTGTCATTTCTGTTTATAACACTTTCCTATCTAATCATGGTGTAGTGAAGAGAAGCCAATGAGTCATTATGCGATAAATGAGACTGCAAGAGCATCATACAAGTAATGGCATTAACATTAACTTTTAATTTGGCATATTGACATTAAGAGACTAAGTCTATCTTGCAAGATTGGAAAGCTTATGAGGTAAAATCAGTATTCATTCCCCTGTTAATAACACAAAGTGATTGTAAACACAATATGTTTCCCACACTTTGTCACTTGCAGAATTGTTGAGTTTGGTTTTTTTTCCTTTTCAGAATAGCAATGTAAACCCTTTTTCACATGACTATGCTCAATGGCTGTTTCATCTCATAAAAACTGCCCAGCAGTAGCAGCTTGTTTTCTAACTAATGTTTTTTATTCTTTTTACACTGAACTGCATTTATCCTCTCTTGTCCCAATTACACAAACAATCTAAAAGTTTTGAATATAGTTGAGTATTTGCTAATATTTGCTACAGCTTCAAATTTCATGCTAATTTGAATGCTGCTTTCAATATCACTTTCCAACATCCTTATGGGGCATTCTCTGTAAAGGTACATTCCCTGTTAAAATATTTTGTGTTATTACAGGGCTGCAAGGCAAAGACTTCCATGGATATAGATTCAGGACAATTTTGTTTGGAAGAGACACATGGACATCTGCTCGTCCAACCCCTGCCCAGATCAGGGTCAGCTAGAGCAGGCTGCTCAGGGTTGTGTCTGGTTGGATTTTGAGTATCACCAAGGATAAACTCCACAACATCTCTGATTAACCTTTTTTGAGTTATGACAATGTCATATTGAAAATATTTTTCCTCTTATTGGTATCTTACCTATGTATCCAGAAATGCTTGTTTTATAACCTGTTTCTATATATGGGAGAAATTTCAGTTCACTTCTGTTCTATTTTATCATGTTTTTGCCAAAAAAGCTTATTTTTGTGAGGAAAAAAAACAAACAAAACATTAGAAGAGAAATAAAGTGGAATATGAACAGTAAAATTAAATAAAGCCTAAGTAGTATACATCAATTTTTAGATCTGGGACTGAAAGATAAAATGGATCATAAGCCATCTGGCTGGTTTCAAGGAATTGTATTATCTTTTGTTAATCGGTTAACTCTTTGATACAAATCCATCCTCTAGCATAATTTTGTAATGAACCTTCTCACTACTGCAGTTAAATATGATAGTTTATAATGGGTATTCAAAAAAAATGCTTAATGGGCAGAATCAGATAGAAGATAAATAATAAAATATTTCTGCAATACATTTCTGCAATACATTTTGAGGTTTTTTTTTTTTTTTGCAATGTATGCAGCAATTACAAAATTACTTTAGAGGTTTGACATATAAGCCCAGTAACTTTCACTAGTCCAAAAGCTGTGTCTTGTGTGTTGCTGATGCACAACATCAGGTTTCAGAAAACCCAAAACCCAGTAAATTAATGCAAAGATGATAATATTGTACTTTAAAAAAGAAAACAATTATCCCCATCACAAAATTACAGAAATAAATCTCAATGTATATGTTTTGCTGGTGTATGAAAATGGTTTTTGAACTCAGTTTTAACAGTCATTTATAACTGATATATTTGTTTATAAATCACGAATTTTGTGAATCATTAGAAGTCACTTTTTTTATAGCTCATTGTTTTATTTGTTGGAATAAAATGTGATAACTAACCTGGTTGAATGAGTAAAGCTCAGATCCTTAGTTTTACCTATACCTTAAAATCCTTTTGAAGATATTGTATTATGCAAGGGTTGAGACTCGGTAAATCCACAATGTAGCCAATGGAAAAAGGCAAGTAGCTCTCAGCATTTCCCTGGAAGAGACTCACCAATATTTAGACCAAAATCTAGATAATTAGGTATTCTTCACTGATTGTGTTGAGACTTTGTAAACATGCTGATTCACTGAAAATTAAATTTAGCCTCAGAATAAAAGATATAACTCTAAGGGTCTACAAGCCTTGTGTACATATATGATTGAAATGCTAAGTCTAGGGTTGCTCTAGTACTTCACCAGGATATCTATGCCTAACATATTCATTATGACACTAAAACTGTTAAGTTTGTGCCTAAATAATTAGTAGAGATAGTATGCAGTACAAGGTCTTGTTCAGCCTATCAGTATAAACCTATCTGAGACAGTCTTGATTCCGTCAGAAGCAAAAAAAAAATATTTTTGCAAGAACAGGTGGTGCTTATTTTCAAATGATAAACATTGAAGGCAAAAAGTGTCATGGTTTGAACTGGCTAAGCGCCATGCTCCCACGAAATCTGTTCTTTTATAAGGAGAAATAGGATTATATTGAGGAAAACTGGAAATTTGCGAGGCAAAACAGGTACACGCTTGAGCAATTACGGTATAAAGAAAGTTTTATTAATAACAGAATTAAAGGTAAAAAGAAATAATAAGAAATTAAAGCTAAACTCCCCTCTCTTCCAGCACCCCCTCCCTTTATCCAACTCTCACAAAGGATAACAAAACATGGATTTGGTCAGTTTTACAGTTCTCAGAAATAAAGGTCTCTCCAATATTTAGGGGAGAAGAGGTTTTTTTCTCTGCTTCAAACATGGTTTTCCAAACTGCCACTAGCACCAGACCCGCCCGGAAAACTGCTCCCATGAAAAACACCTCTCCCATGAATCTTGCAGTCTTCCCACACTGCCATTGAAATAAATAANGATAAGCAAATTCCAGCCTGCAAAAGCGACGGCTCTCTTCTTCACAAAATCTCTAAAAGTCTCTTACAGCTCCTAGATGACCTGGTGTGGCCGCTTTTCTTTTTCTGCAGGCTGCACACAGAATCCTCATTCCCCCATGTCTTTTAAATGGATTAAAGAGGAAAGAACAGTTTCTGATATTACAGTTTTTGCCACACCTGGAGAAAGCTTCGTGCTAGGCGCGCTCCGCCCTCTTTTTTCGCGCGGCCATCTTCAGCTCTATCCCACATGACTTACTTTTCCTTTCTCTCTGACCTTGAAGTCACCATGATTTTCTTTGGGCTTTATGTTGGAGAAAAAGCCTCTTTCCCTTTATGCTGCTAGCTGCACGATGTCCTCCTCAGCTCAGCTCAGGCTGGGTTGGTTGCGGAAAACTCCATGGGCTCCCGCCGGCTCTGCGCGGGGCCACGTGAGGAGAAAGGAGCGGGGAGGGGAGGAAGGCTGCCCGTCCCCAGAAGCCGCGCCGCTCCCTGCTGTTCAGGGCTGGCTCCGGGAGCCCTCCGGGGCCGGGACGGCTTCTTCCTGGTGCCTTTTCTTGCCCTCGCCGGGGAAGGGGCCTGGCCCGGGCCGGCCCCGCCATGCCTCCACAGGAAATTGAGAAATAGAAAAGAGGAATTTCCCGCGCTTGCACCGCTTTTAAATATGCGAGATCGTGAGAAGCGATTGGTCTAAAAGACTGTCCATGAACTATGTTCCAACCCGCTGCGGTAAGTAAACTAAACATTTGCAACTAACTATTCAGCCTTCATTTTTTAAAAAAAAAAAAACCCTTCCCCTTACTGCAAGGCATGAAATACAACACATCCTACCAGAAAATTATCCTAATTGGTTCTAATATAGTGAAAACCAGTGAAAAAAAAATGCACAACTCTTTATAAACATAGACTGTAATTTTTTAATTGAAAATGCAGATTTTGTCTCTCTACATCAGTATTCTGCCTTTTGTAAGATCCCTTCAAGAGGTGAACAAAAAGGTTGAAATACCTCATATTGCAGAGGATGTTTTGAGTGATGAAAATTTTGGAATATTCCTGTGATTTCCTTTTACTTGTGCAGGTATTAAATCTTTCAGCCTACTCTTCCAATGAATCGAAAGAGCCAAGATGATATTCTTCATCTCTCAACTAAATATGCCATTTCTTTTCTATATGCGGAATACTCCAGTTGTAATGGCAATGGAAATACTTTAGGTAATAAGGTCTTTCTTTTCTAAAATACCATTTATAAGCTATGCTCATTCTGTTCTGTATTTAAAAGACAATTTAAACATTTTCTGAGTGGCGAAAAGTGTGATTATACAGAGGATGAATTCAGACATAGATTCAATATTTCTACAGAGACAAAACCTCTCTACAAACAAGCTAGGTAAATCCAATTTCAATAAGTTTTGCAAATCATCTTCTACAGTAAATTCAGGGTTCCTTATATCTATTAACATCCTGATTGCTTTAGCTGATTGAAAATACATAAATGGAGTAATATACAAATATTTATTTGGAATACTATATAAATATTTGTTTATTCATTTGAACCTCTGGGCATTCTTTCTTTGGTATACTTATGATTTACATGCATAAAATGCCTCTGCATTTTTATTCCCTTAGTTTCTCATATCTAATTTTTCTATTTGCACCTTTTTTTTACTGTATTTCCAACATACACAAGCACCTTTATGATAAGTATTTAAATAATTCTGAGATACATTTCTGTGGGTACTACAGGTTTTAAAGTGAATATGATTATGTTGGAGATGTGACTATAATCTTCAAGTCTACTTTTGTCTCCATGGGAAGCAAAAACTGCAAAACAGAATTCTATTTTCATATTATGCAGGAAAGACACATGGATCCTTGGTCACCAAGATTTTGTCACTAAAACGTCTTAAAAGGGGATTTTTATTGAGTGTGCTGTCTAAATCAGCTTTCCCATCAATTTTGCAGCCATTTGTAGTCAAAAATAATGAGTGTCTCAGCTCATAGGTTTCAAAGTAATATATTAGAAAATCAAAGTAAGAGTGCACTGAATGGAAACTGCATTGAACTTCAGAAAGCAATATTGATAGTTTTTTTCCTGCTGAGGCAGTTATGGTGAACAGCAAAACCTGGTTTTGATGCTATTAGCTGTTGACAATTTAATTATTCCAAGGATTTTTTAAGAAGTTTCTTCAAAGTATTAATGTGTTGCCCAACACTAAGTTAAGTTGCTTTTTCTTTTTTTTGACAAGGAATTATAAATTGTTACTAGATTGCATTCAAAATGTAATATGTTTGAAAGCTTTAAAACTAGAAATATGTTTTCTCTGACGGGAGATGAATTAATAATGCCAATGCAAGAGGTCCAATATTTAAATATATGTATTATATCCAGAAAATAAAGAAAGAGTAGAAAGCGGGGAGTAGAAAGGGTTGCCAGCCTTGTTAGAGCTGCTGGGAAATCCTAAATGTCCTTTTAGACTACGATGCTGAAGATTTCTTAATGGTCTATCAAGAAGGATCTGTATTTTAATTAATTAATTAATTAAAAACTGTGACCTTGCCATGATACAGCAATGATTATTTTCTGTTGCATTTTGGTTTTCTTCTTATAGTTATTTCATCTACAGCTGTTAGAAGCAGAAGTACTGCATAAATAATTGCCTAACGATATAAGCTGTACTTGCACAGAACTTCATGAATGAAATTAAACAAAAGGTGCTGAAAAAATCTTGAGAAAGTTATATGGTTTGAAATTTTCATTCACTTGAGAGCTGAAACACAGAAAAGTTGGAAGACTCTTCAGGTGGGTATTTATTGATTGCATATACTCCTATGTTGGAGACTTTACAAAAAATTTCTCCTTGGGTGCCTGAGTGTAACTATAAGAATGGTCTCAGAAGCTCATAAAATTATTTATTGTCCTGTTTAACAGTGAAATATTAATATGTAATTGTCTCTGCTGGACTCAGTTGTAAACTGATAACCTCTGTTACTCATGTCACCCCAGAACCAAAATTGTTTAAAAATTGTGTCTTATCAAATTTTATCTCCTCTGAAGCTGCTCCCTCCTTGCTCTCAAACTGTACCAATTTTTACTGTGGTTTGGTTTTTTTTAAAGCATGCTTTTTCATCTAGGTCTATGCCATTTGTTGATGGGATTCCTGCTTTCCAGACATGGGTGTTTACCAATGATGTGACCCCAAGATTAGCTCAGTTGCTTAGAGTGTGGTTCTAATGGTGATAACATCACCAGGGTTGTGGGCTTAACCCCTGCATGGGCCATTTGCTTTAGAGCTGAACTTGATGATCCTGGTGGGTCTCTTCCAACTCTGAATTACTGTGAATATAAGATGATTAGCTAAGCAAAATAATAAATAATGGAAGGTCATGCTTCTCCGTGCAAAGGTATGACAGCATAATTCTTTGAGAAATGAGTAGCATCTGCCATCATAACAAAACAGGAAATAAGTGTTGTCACTATTAGGGAAACAGGCTCAAAAAAATACTGTAACGTTATTTAATAACAGCAGTCTGTGTTCCAGGTGAGATGTGGTGAAGGGGTTTAATGAAACATACACAAATACTGGAACTATAAAAGGTATTCTGCCAGGGGTATTAGATATTCTCCTAATTTAAGATGTGTTGCTTTATATAGCAGTTAATGCAAAAAAAAGGGATGTGAGACCTTGAGTCAGCTGTTGTCTAAGTAAAGACACACAGAAATTCAAAAGCACTCACTAGGTGTGCATTTTGTCCCTGATTCATAAGCCTTAGAAAAAAAATTTCCTCTCTTTACAGAGCATTGGAAAAAGCCTCATAGGATCCCAGAATCCATAGATAATAACTTTCTAATCACTGAAGAAAAGGACTTACAAATCTAATTTCTTCTCTCATATTTTTTTGCCTTTATTTTTTCAGTAGTTATTAAAGGAAAGAGAATAATTTGCTTTAATGCTAATTGTTTTCAGATTGTCTGCTTAATTTGCCAAATTGTTCCAGTAAATATAAATAGTAATTTAAATGTGTCTTTTGAACTGTAAGTTATAATAAGTTTTAAATCTAACTTCTTTTAGCTGGGGGGTTGGGTCATAGTAGCTGAATTTTCTTTTACCTTAAAAACATCACTGTCATAAATATAGACTTTTGCTGGAGGTGAAGAAAATGTGCTAATTAACCTTTCCTTACAATAAAATCTAGATTTATGAAGGCATTAGTGTCGCTATGTTAAACAGATCCACCAGGGAGAGCAAGAGCTAAAATATTGAGAACTGCAGTGGAACTCAGTATTAATTTCAGGCCATACTTGCAGCTGTGTTAATAGTGGTAAAGAAACTTTAAATTACATTGGTCATCTGCTTTAACATTCAAGTTTCTCTGGATATTAAGTTTTTTTAAAATTCAGCTAAATGAACCCCCTCTAGGTTGAAGAGTCTCAGCTATCTCTGGCTTTCCTCACAGGAGGAAATGCTCCATTCCCTTTGTCATAGTTTGTACTGGAAAGCCCAGAACTGCACACAGTACTCCAAGTGTGGCTTCACTAGTGCCAAGTAGAGAGGCAAGACCATGTCCCTTGACCCGCTCTGTCTAATGCAGCCCAGGATACCATTTGCCTGCTTTGAAACAAGGGTACATTGCTGTTTCATGTTCAACTCGGTGACCAACTGGAAACCCAGGTCCTTTTCTGTCAAGCAGCATTCCCTCTGGGTGGTACACAGCATGTACTGGTGCCTTGGGTTGTTCCTTTCCAGATGCAGGACTTTGAACTTTTCCCTGTTCAACTTCCCCTTGTTTAACTTCCCCTTGTTGAACGTCATTATGTTCCTGTCTGCCCACTTCTCCAGCCTGTCAAGGTCACTCCGGATAGCAGCACAACCTTCTGGCACATCAGCCACTCCTCCTTGTTTTGTGTCATCAGCAAGTTTGCTGAGGGTGCACTCNTGTTTAACTTCCCCTTGTTGAACGTCATTATGTTCCTGTCTGCCCACTTCTCCAGCCTGTCAAGGTCACTCCGGATAGCAGCACAACCTTCTGGCACATCAGCCACTCCTCCTTGTTTTGTGTCATCAGCAAGTTTGCTGAGGGTGCACTCTGTCCCATCATGCAAATCATTAACAAAGATGTTGAATGGGATTGAGCCCATTATTAATCCCTGGCTAGCTGCTGACTCAGCTAGACTTTGTGTCACTGAACACCACTTTCTGGGCTCACTGAACACCCCTTCTGGAAACTGATCTTGTTAGTAAAGACTAAGACAAAGACAGCATTCGGTATCTCAGCCTTTTCCATGTCCTGTGTCACTTTTTCCATTCAGCAGCCAGCCCACATTTCTCTTACAGTCTTCCTTTTGTCACCTATGTACTTACAGAAACATTTCTTGCTGACTTTGACATTGCTGGCCAGATTAAATTACAGGTCTCTGGTTAGGAAAGCATGCTCTGACAGTGTCTCTATACTTTTCTGCATTCGGTATCTCAGTCTTCCATATTTTCCTCCTATTCTTCCATATTTTGTAAATTCCTTTTATATATTTTATTTTTTCCAGGATTTCCTTGTTCAAAAGGCCTCCTGACATTTTTTTCCAAGCTCTTTTCTCTTTTAGATGGAATACTAGTGACATGGTGATTACCTTGGAGTAAGGAATGTGAATGGCTTTTCTTAGGCCCCTCTCCATTTCAGGGTCTTATCCCATGAGAGCCTTTCAAGAAAATTCATGAAGAGGAAGCGATCCCGCCTCTTCTGAAGGGATCCCTCATCTTCTGAAGTCCAGTTATGGTCTTGATGTTTGCTCTACTTTGACCACACAGGATCCAGAACCCATTACTGAAGCCAGCATTGACCTTCATGTCACAAATACCTTTGATTTTAAGTAAGAGGCACAAATGTTTCTAAATAATAACCATGCAGTTTTCCTTTCTGTTAATTTACTGATTTACTGATAAAAAGAATTATTTTGATTACCTTAGAGAAAGGAAGGAAGGAGTTTTGAAATATCTTCTCTACAGACATTATCTAAATTATCAATGGAAATTGTAAACTAAGCATTAACTTTTTCTGTTTGGCATGAGTAAACCTGTAGTTGCATAAGATTAGAGTTGGGGAAAACAGGTAAATTTTGCCTCATATTTTTATTAATAATATTAAAAAGTGTATCCCTTCAGCTTTATTAGTAGTTACTCTTGAAAACACAGACTCAAAAATATGTTATTCCAGTATCTATCCATGACAGCATCAGGCCTGTGCCATGTTAATTTCAGTAGTATTAAGACTGAGCTTGAAAATTTTTTGGGAGAGAAGATAATGACATGGCTGTACTGGACTGGTGAAGTACAAGATTGGAAGCTTTGGCCTTGTAAGGACTTAAAGAGCACAGGTGCCTGTCTCAAGCACTCTTTAGGCCACAGAAGGACTTTGCCATGAGATAAGCACACAAGGGAGCAACAGGATGTTTCTAACTCCAGGCCTGGCAGAGGCCAGATCTGGGTAGCACATCCGGGTTAATGCACCCAGACAAAAATTCCCACTGGCAAACTGTGTAAAGAAGCAACTGCAAATACACATATCACTGGTCAAACAAAGATCACCCCAAGTTATGGGGCAGAGGGCATCTGAGACCAACAACGACCAAGGAAGCTCCCCCAAAAATGCCTCCCTGGATACCTGGAACTTGGACTGGAAGATAAGCCACAACAGCTGGGAACTTGAGATAAGATAAAGATGGTACCATTGTCTGGGTGTTATCTCAGACCTAGGGGTGGGTTAGAGAGCTGAGGGAGAGAATGGATCACTGATAATGGACACAAAGAATGCAGAATTTATGAGCCACAAGGAAATCCAACTCAGCAACTGTGCTGAAATCAGCTCTGGCTGGGTAAAAGGTGATTCCGGCAGGTGGAGATGCTGACCAGGGACTCACAGCCCACCGAACCAAACAACACAGTGACTCAGAAGAAGAGAAAGATTGAGCATGGGACTAATTAGGATTAGAAGTGACGGACATTTAACCAACAGATTAAGAGAACTGTGTACCCAATAAGCATTAATTTCTTTGTTTGCTAAAATCTATACATAGTGAAAACCTTTTAATGACCTTGGGGCCCCGCACCACTGAGAAGCCCAGGGGTGAAGCAGGACCAACAGGCTGACAGTGGATCCATGGATGGTCACTGTCTTCTGCTTGATCTGTCTCTCTCTTCTCTTTTCTTTTTATCTCTCTACCTCAAATTTGTTGTTAAATAAAATCTGTGTTATTGACTTTGGCAGTATGTCTCATTTGCACCTTAATTCTAGCAGAGACATCTGTCAATAACTGGATCTTAACCGGCATCTTAATATTCATCTGAATATTTTTCCTTGAAGAGTATCACAGTGGGGCAAGGCTTCACCCTGTATCTGTGTAAAGATACATAATACCTGTAGTTTAACAAGAGCCTTTTTCTTTTCATTTAGACAAACCAATGTCCTGTTCCCCTCGGTGGGAGTATGACTGGGAGCAAAATTAGAGAATACTAGTTTTATTTACATTCTAGCAGAAGCTGTAACAAGTAGGGAATCTATAGGATAAAATGCCATGGCTACTTCCTGGATGGAATGTGACTGGCCCGCATAGAGTCTACTCCATAGTGTTTCCCAACACACACAGCCTGCAACCATCAGCACATGCTAAGAGGGATGACATGGAGGGTGGAATGGAGTGAAGACACCATGTCCAGGCTCTGTGGTAATCCTTGCAGGGAAGCTGATAGCACCATGTAGTGGATACACGATCACTATATCCACTGAGCAAGCACTTCATATTTTCTTGACTATACCTTAAGAGTGAAGCAAGAATTTTACACCAATCAGTAACAAAAGCATGTATGGAGTCACTCAAGCTTCACCTAAATGTAAAGAAATCATGTAAAAGTGAGTCAAGAATGGCTAGAAATTAAAGAAGATTCCATTATAACTTGTGGGATCAGAAGGGCTGAACCTGTACTTCTCTCCCATAGGGACACCTCAATTATTATCTTGAACTAGTTTTCCGTGTTGATTTGAGCTTGCCTCTATATTGCTTCAAATTTGGTTTTGCAGCCAGTTACTATCACCAACAATTTTCCAACCTTATCCATCATAATTTTCTATTATCAGTGTTCTTGTTAATAAAGTGTGTTACTCCATAAAGCATTTAGCGTTAGTCCCTCAAGGATGCTAGCAGTTGCCAACAGTGGATAACATATTTGACAAAAGCAGGGAGATCCAGGTCTCCCTTTCTAAATTGTAATAAAGGATTTGATTCTGATCTGTTGGCAGGTATCCCTGGCCAAGTTAGTTGAATCATCCTCCAATATGGTGGAGTCCCCATAAAGGGACACTGGCAGACAGGTCAGGCACAAGGGTCTCGGCTTTCCCAGGGCATTGGTAGACTGATCAAATACAAAGGTTCAAGGAACCCCTCCACTTTTACATGACACTCATCTGTGCTTCATATGATGTCCCTAATTCATGCAGCAAATAATTAAAATTCAGCTATCAAGAAGACACTCTATAGAAGCTTCTTGCTTCATGCAGCAATTTTCTTTAAACTACTTCTACTAAAATGAAGCCATGCTGAATGTGCATTATTTATTTTTCATGTTTACGCTAGGGATTGTGGGCATGTATATAAGTCTGTTTGCTTAAAACCTACCTGTCAAATGTGTCTCATTGTGAAGGATGTCCCTTATTTTAGACTCAAACCTGATGTTATGCTAAATTTATTCCCTTAAATTACTTATATCAGAAATGCTGAATCAGTATATTGAAGTGATTTGAAGTGTTACGCTGAGTCTGCTTTCCCAGTAGGGACCGTGACAGTGGGGCTCACTACTGGGATCACATTTACTGACAATACCCTTCCTCATACAGCTGACAACATTAGAACTTTCCCACAGAAGACATGTGCAGGGAAATGATGATTTTCAGAGCTAGCAGTTAATTCCATTGTCTTGAATATTGTGTTCGACAGTTCAATGAACCCTGTATTTCATGGTCCCTCCTCTCCTATTTGCCTATGGGATAAGACTACGTGGGTTAATCTTGAAGAAATTCTAAATGCTCCTCCTAAAAAAAATTGCATAATATTTTATTATTTTTTCTTCTCTGAGAAATGAATGCAAGGCTAACCAGATATACTATCAACACAAGTAATCAGCTATTACATGTTGTGTTTTTAATGTCACAATTTTCCTTTAAAAGGAATTTAAAACCCAATTAATTTAAAGATACCAAATTCAGTCCTTTACCATTGCATTTCTGTAAATAACCTTGCTATACTGTAGATGAGTTTGCACAAGGTCTTAGTTTTTTTTCCATTGTCTCTCATCTTTTCAAATGCTCAGAAACCAAAAAGACAGTAGTAATGAAAATACTTTATACAGATCCCACAATATATCAAGCACAGTATATTGAGGATTAATTAAATACTTTACTGTGTGGGGGTTTTTTGTTTTAAGATGCAAGTGCAGTATCATTGCAGTATCTGATACCTGTAGCAGCTTGACCATTTTTTATAGCAGCAGGAAGATTAATGTGGTTGTATAATAGCCTAATTAAGTATAAATTTGGTTTCTCAGGTGTCTGAAAAGTCCTTGAGGTTTCTGAAAGAGAAAGATTAGAGAGAGGATTATTCTTTCTTGAACAAGAACTGGAAAATATTTATTTGACAAAGAATATTTTTTTTTCTTTTAAGGAAGAATCAAAAATACAACCAAAATATCTTTAACAGAAAACCCCTTTTTTTCCCATTTTTAATGCAGTGTATTTAAGATGACACTGTGATTCATAGATACACTTCCTTGGAAATTTTCCACCGTACTTGCAGGGAAGCAGCAGTAGAATATATAAGGGTTAACATTTTTAATATTCAGTAGTCATCAACATGTGCTTATTGTAATTTTTCTGGCTAAGCAGTCATTCTCTGTGACAGAGCATGATTTATTGCCCAGAAAACTCAGAAGCATCACTAAATTTTGGCAAAACAAGTAACAAATCATGTACTGAAAGTGTAATGATTGGTAAGTAAAGATTCTTTTCGTTCTCCAGAGGAAGAAAAATTTGCTAACAAGAAACATTTGCTGCCTTGTAGTAACATACACACAATTCTTCTAAAGCATGAGCTCTTAACTCATGGAATTTCCTTACTAAATAGAAACTTTAAAGAATTAATTGTGGGGAATAGTGTGCTTTTTATGGTTACATTTTGTTATGTTTTGTTTTCTGTTGCTGTTTTCTTTTTAAGTCCAGGCTACATATACTTTACTTCAATTTTACCATGTGATTGGTTTGAGTATCTTCAGCACTGAAGAAAGAAACTTTTTCTCCCTTTCAGCTTCTCTCTAAGAACACACCAGACTGTTCTTCACTTCTGTGTTCAGTCCTGCTAAGTAGCCACAAAAGCAGGTTTTAGACCTGTCCATCACATAAGGCAATCTCTTATCTGCTGTGTGCCTGCACATTTTCATCCTACTTTTCTCTTCCTTACTTTCAGAAAGTTGTTTGGGGTTTTTTTTGGTAGGTTTTTTTTTTTGGTAGTAAAGCCAAAGATTTTTTGTAGACTTTCTGTATTGTGTAGCAGAAACAACTGAAAATTTTTGTTTGCTTAACCTTTTTCCTCATGCCTTCAGTAAATTCTCCATTCTGATTTTGGATTATTCTGATTTTTCCTTGGGTTTTTTTTATCATTACTACTGAGAAGACAGGTTTTAGAAAACAGGAAATCATGTCCTCAATACACTACAATTTTCATCATTTTACACTAATTAGGACTTGCTTCCTATTGATTGCCTGTTCCATTTTCCTTGTGCCATTTTTTCCATTGACTTTCCACTATGTATGACTTCTTACCACAGAAACTTCCGTAAAATATTCAGTCTATCTGCTCATTGTACTACATTTTTACTCTTGAGCTTTGTACCCAGAGTACGAACATATTCATTCTTCTCCTCTATGCTTCTCCTTTCAGTGCAAATTTAACACATGGTTTTAAAGTTCATTTCACTTATAATGGCAGTAAATTACTGAAAAAAATCTAACAAATAAAAAGCCTTTCGCACTCAATGGCAATGCTCACAAAAAGCCGTCTACTGCAATTTGAAACATTCTAGCTGTTTAACCTACACTTCAGAAGCAAGCTCTTAAAATTATCTTTCATCTACATGGGAGATTTTAATAGTTTTCCTGCAAGATTTTTTTTTCTATAAATCTTAGGAGTATGGTTTTGATCTGAAATAGAAACCAAAGTCTTGCAGTTTATCTGCAATGTGAGATTACCTCTGGCCACATCCATGTTATTAACAAAAATGCTCCTTCTGCATCTTCAAAATGATACACTGATATCATGATACTTCATTGTTTCAAGGAATGTGAGCAATCTGTCAGCGAGCACAATTACACGGACTAGTTTTCCCTGTGCTTACAAAGTAAAATGTAAAGGAGAACATTCCTTGTTTTCTTGCAGAAGAGCCCCTCTCTCTGCCAACAACAAACAAAAAACCTCCACAAAACCTCAAAGGAAAAACTGTTTCTTTAAAATTGTTTAGGCAAAATTATTAGAAATAGGAGACATGGAAGCAATCAAGTCCATGAACAAATAACATGCATATTTTTATGCCTGGTTTAGGCAGTCCTGTTCTGATTTTCTGACAGCTGGCTTCTCAAACTCTGCAGTGACATTTTGTTAATAAGCCATTCATTTACTGTGATGAACAGGCACAATTTTGATTTCCTTTTGACTACAACATGTCTTATCCCAATATTGGAAAACCTGTCATCTTCCCCTAACTAAATCTATGGCTACTGCATGGACAGTAGTTTCACTACTGGAAATTATCCAGATTGACTTTATAAAGAAAATATTGCATAGAATAATGTGTAGAATTTCTATCCCAATACATGTAAGAAAAGGTGTTTGCTTTTGCATTCAGGATGTCAATTTAACTGTCCCTCAGAGAAATCAGCAGAAGATGTTCTGATGGGACATAGATCAACAAAAATATCCAGAAGAGTCTTTCCCCAGAGCTACATGTATTACTGTTGCGGTGGCTAAGTCCACATTCCAGCCCGCATGTTGCTACGAAGTGGTCCCTCCCCACACCACTGTGCCAGAAAGTTCTCCCTTCATCGGGACCCCACTGGCCCCTGGTCCTCTCCCCCCTCCCCTCCCCTCTTCCATTGGCCCCTGTTATGTCCCTCAACCCTGCCCCTACCCCCTAGCCCTCAGACTATTGGTTTCTGATGCTCTGCCCGCCCCTGGGACCCCTCAGGGTAAAAACCACACGTGGGGCAATTGGACACGCACAGACTGTGTGTGTGTGAGGGGCTGCTCGCGCCCACCTGCGAGGGTGAGATCGTGTTCATGCATGGATGCTGGCAGAGCGCCGCCAAAGCGTCCCCATGAGGGACACTGTGGGAAAAACACGGCATCGGTCCATCGACACCATGAATCGCGTTATAATACAGGACTCTTTTTTTTTAACCACTCAGTAGAAGCTGCATCTGGTTTCTAAAACTGTAGTTTTATAAATTAACAAAAGAGGTAAAAAGTAAAAAAAAGCTTTTTGAGTTTATTACTTTAGCCAGGCAATTCTTTCAACCAAATAATAGAAATTTTTTTGTTGGGATTTTTCTTTAAAATGGTTTCTCTTTTGTTACTTATCATCAAGCCCTACATGGTTTTCAATGAAGGAAATTGAGAACTCTGCAGTCTGCCGTTTTTACAGGAAAAAACCTCCAAACCCTGAAACGAAACCAACAGTCTCAAGTCTTATCTTGATAAGACATTGCAAGTCTTATCTTCCTGCTAAATGTCATTTAAAAGGGCTCAAATGAGCATATTGTGTTAATGAAATATAACAAACTGGGAAAATATTGCCATTTTATAAGATAATGCAAATTACTCTTTTTATAACGTAAGACATCCTCGACATGTTTATTCCAAGGAATAAAATAGTCATAACACCTTGTACATAATATTTTTTACAATTTATGTATGGTTGGTCTTTCTTATGTAAATTCTGTGGTTTATGTTTCTAGAATTTGTCCCAGCCATTGCTTCAGATATGGAAAACTGCTGACATTAGTTTTGTGAAAATCCAAATTATCATGCACTGCTGATTTTTTTTTTTTTTAATTTGGGTGGTTTTGGTTTTTATCATTTGGGATGGCTATGTTTGATTCAATTAATTCACTTTTAAAATTGTATGATGGCCACACATAAAAATGTACCTGTGTTTTCAAATATCTTAAATATAGTAGTGGTTTTTGTATATTGGATTGAAAACAATAATATTTTGCTGTGTATCTTTCATGGAAGGTCAGATAACATAAAAACATACATAGCTTTTAATTTTATGATCATGTAGAAGGGTATGTTTTTCTATAGCATGTGCCCTGATAGCAGTTTAAAAAAATTTCTCGCAGAGATGCAAGCACAGTGGTGTGTATATTTTTATACCTCTCCCTTCATGAAGCTATCACTTTATTCTCATGTGCCACCACCTCACTCAGCATCTATGTCATTACATTTTGCCATTACCCAGGGGATTTTACTGCCGCTGAAAAATTGTAAGTTGCATCTTTATCACTACACCTGATAAATATATATACTGACAAGCCATCTTGTCACACAGAAGATATAATTCCACTTCACTCACTCTGGTAAAGACTATAACCTAAAACAAAGCTTAATCATATCAAATACCCATTAATAGTGAATGTGGGTCAGAAGAGAAACATTAAAGATACTATGGGCCAGATATTTCAAAACATTGAGCAAGAATATGCTTAGATTTAATCCTCACAGTACTTTAGGTGAAGATACAAAGCACAAGTCTTCCATTTGAAAGCCTCACTCAGAAGATATACAAAAAGATCTTTCTAAGAGTCTGTAGTTTCCAGGTAAGGTCAGTTATCCACATTCAGTCTTCCAAACAATTGAGCAAAACTCAGGTTTGTTTGTTTGCTTGCTTGTCGTGGTTTTATTGTTTGGGTTTTTTTTAATCCAGTAGTGAATCTGTCTGCTTTTTCAACTGCCTTTATGTTAAAGAAAAACTACATACAAAGAGTGAGATAGCGGTCCAGTTCCTTTCTGTGCTTGAGTAGATTAAAAACCATATTTCAATTTTCCACTTAAGTGCCCTAACCATTGTGTAAGCTACTAAGTCTATTAGGATGGTTCCACTTTGCAGAACATAATTCAAGAATCATTGAGTCATACAAAGAAAACATAAAAAGAAGCACAGCTTTGTAGCTTTAGTAGTTATAGACCTTACCAAGCTGGGTGGAAGCCTAAATCAAGTAGCAACTCATGGGACAGCTTCTGTGTTTTAACCAGTGGAATTTGTCTGCAAAGCCAGTGTTTTTTCTTCCACTTCCATGTTAACTATTCTAATCCCTACATTTCTTGTTGCTTTTTCCTTTCTTTATGATTTTTAAAATTTTGCTGGGTCTTTTGCAGTAACTGCAGTAGAAAAACTGATCGTTACCTTAGGTATCTTATTATAACATGTGTGTCCATGGCAAGTGCAAAACCTCCTCAGGTAGAAAAAACCAAAAAAGCCATTGTTTCCACCATTTTCTGAATTTCTAACTAGTGATTTTTAAAAATAATTAGAATAGATTAACTCGTCTTTGTATATATTTACACACACATATATATACTTACAATAATTGTTTACAAAAGTAGCTCATACTAGTATAAATTTTGTATACTTTAGCCACATCAGGTTACTCACAGGACTGCTCAGCTCTAACGAGTTCAGAAAAACTCTGCTACCTGCAGAAGCACATCACAAAGAAACTAAGGAAACTTCTACTTAAAGTGTCACTCAATTCAACTATATTTTTGTGCTTCACTGTCAAATAGCAGTTGACAGAGGACTATCAGGTTTGTGATTCTGAATATATGCACCTGTGTTCAGCAGAAAATCTAAATTCAGTCTTAAAACTCCACTGTATCTGAAGTATCTTACTTTTTTACAGTTTTGTATCAATCTGAGATCATTATTAGTCTTGATAAGTATTAAAAAAATATATACGTGTTATCTGTTTACTAATAGCCAATCACGTATGCATATGCTGAAATTTTACAATAGAAAAAATTTCAGAATGTGACAAATATGCTGTCAAAATAGATTTTATTAACTTGAACAAAAATCAAAAGGAGCTTGCATTAAAAGACATATCCAGAGAGTGTACCGTCCATACAAAATAGTTAACAGCTGCTATAAAGAGTAAGCACAAAAACCACAAACACTTTTAACTTTATGTTATTGCATCATCGGTTTCCTATATCTGACACCACTACTAAACTATTAGAATCCACTGGTACAATTTAAATATGTTAGTACCATTAAGACAACCAAACAATTCAAATATGTTTTGTACATTAAAAGATCATAGCTCATTCTGTTTCTATGAATTGTTTATGGAACAGAGCAGAGGGATGCATGAGGCATATGCAGCTTTAGACAAGAAAAGATCATAAAGGATTTATGAAGGTAGGTTGTGTTTGGTTTGGGCAGGAATTAAACACTGTGGAGTATCATGCTGAAAAACCATCCCTGATTGAACAGAGAATTGATACTCTATGGCAATTTATATAAGGACTTGGAAGGCTGGGTTTTGTGATAAGTTGACAAATTCATGTTTTACAAGGACTTCTTTAGCAGTAGTTCCTAAATGCCTGCATAATCAACTTTTCAAATCCAGAAATACATGTATGCACATTTTATTACAGTAACATATGTAAACATATTTAATAGAACTGGGCCCTGTAGACACCCACTCCATAACAGCATACAGGATGGTGAAGGTAGTGTGGTACCACTACCTGTTAAAAAAACTTTTGTTTCTACTTATCTGTTCCTGGTTTCCCAATGCTATCAGATGATCCATGCTTTTATGCAAGTGTTGCAAAATCTCATTCTCAGCATCTGCCGTGTTGATGGGGAAATGTCTAATAAGTGATACATAAATCCCACAAAAGTGTAATGTCTAGTATTTCAGATATTTTGAGTGCAAAATAAGTCGGAAGTGGTTATTAAATAAAATAAAAAAGTCTAGAAAGTTTACTGAAGCTAATTACATATGGAAATTACAGGACCTGAATCCAGAATTAGATTCTTAAACACTTGTGTTCAGTGCTGCTTAATCATGGGGATGTTTAACTGTGTAATCAATCAGCTTTTGACCTTAAACTTTTGTACACATTTGAAGATGTGTTTTTACAAAACAGCAAATATTTATGTCTATCCCTAGCATAGGATCCAAAAATTTTGTCTTTTTCTGTTAGACTACATTTACATTTTGTAAAAGAGGCCAGGACTTTTTCCTCTGCCCCCACAGGAGTGTGAAATGCTGATTCACATCTGTGGGGATAGATTTACTTCCATCTCAGGGCAGGGTGGCTTTGACCACATTATTTGTGGCAAGTCTGTTATTCCCCAGACCACATCTGAGCTCTTCTGGGAGCATGCTAGCTGGCGTGGGACAAAATACGCTGAAAAGCATGCAGGCAGTCAGAGAGAAGTGTGCCAGTGTGCAAGGCCATGACTTGGCTTTTAGACTGACTGGGATAGATGCAGCCTGAGAGGAACAATCCCGTGAATTTCCTATTCTCAAAGAATATTTTTTAATGCTCTTCAGAACCTTATTGCCAATAAAAGACTGCTTTGAGAGAAAGCAGTTTGGAGTCTCTTTGGAGAGAGTAGTTTAAGGCTAACAGTCACCTAAATGTAAGAATACTCATCCAAAATATCTGAATGCAGAGCCTGAGTTGTCTTATCAACACCTCTCTGTGTATCAGTTTTACATGAAACAGCCCTTGCATGTGTTAGGGCCTGGGACTCATTCTTCTTGGACCAGTCTTTCACTTCTCTGGAGAGTCACAGCTCTCCACAGACTCAGGGTGTTGGTTTTACTTGCATTTTCTTTGACCCCTGTATAGTAATTCTGCTTGATAAGGCCACTATTAAGCACATCTTGACTTTTTCTTTTTTTTTAAATTTACATGAAAATAAGACTGTCTTTTTAGATAAAAATTCAAATATTAGTAAAAATACTTGGATAAAAAGTGATACTTTAATGGAACATGTATTTCCCCAAAATTTAGACAGCAGTATTGAAAAGGTTTTTTGAGGTCATTGAAAATGGAGTAAAAACTTGGTATCAAAAGTAATATTTATTTCTCATTTTTCCCTTTCTTTTATGGGTAACAAGTCTGAAGAATATTTAAAAAAATGAGAAGTAATTCAAACAAGACTCAGAAAGCTTTATAATGAAGAACTTCAACTTCTTGCAATACTTTGCATTTATTATTCAATCATGGTCATGAAGTTGACAACCATTCGGGTTAAGTTCTATGCTTATAGATCTGCTAATACTATGGATCTACTGTGGATCTACTACTGAAGTGAATGTTAACAGAAAATCAGTTTTTATTTTGAGTTTCAATATATATTGGAAATACAATAGTTGCTTTCTTAAAATTAAAATCTACAAGGTCATAAACAAATCTTTAAGTGACACTTTGCACTGCAGAAAATTCAGGACAATGGCAACTTCCAGGATTTGTATGAATACTGTCTTCCCTGGTCTTTCACCAGATATTTCTTGAGAACCTCATGAATGTCTAAGATTTCATTAGTGCCATACATGGGTCCTTTCTTTTTTTACCTGTGTTGTAGTGCAGATACACTTTTAGGTGAATGGCATTTTTGAAGGATAGATTTTGTTTTGCTCCTCTTCATCCTCCTAGAAATTAAGTAATCTACTGAAAAAGTACACCTGAATATGTCTATTCTTTCCATGTATCTTACGCTCATGTGTCTTCAGTCTCTTTTCATTGACTCTGAAATGGAATTAATCAACATAGTTTGTCTTAGACTACATATCAGATTTAAAGACAGTTAATGTTTGCCAAGATAAATCTCATTCTGAGTCAATGATAAATGGAACACCTTAGCCATCATATTTCTTAGTAAAAAGTGTGAACATTGATTTAATATATGCCCATAGTCTGTAGAAAATTATACAGTTTTTATTCATAAATAAATTTTTCACGTGAAATACACTGCATCCTATAGTGGAGTAAAAGGGGGGAAAAGAATTGTTACAATTGCAGTTTTTTGCTTATTAGAGTTTGGAATATTACAAAGGGTACAATATGGATCAAACACAATTACCTATATTTGCACATTAATTATTCGAAGAAGTCAGAGACAAAAGTCTTCATAAAGTCTGATTAATCATAAAAAATTCAAACATCAAAAAATATGTAAAATTACAGTATTTTCTAACAGATTAAAAAATCTTCAGTTGAACACAAAATTACATATTTTGCTATATATGTATTTCAGATATGTACAGATACATCTATAATGTAACTATTTAAAAGAACATAGTTAAACTTTATCAAAGACCAACTTTTGTCAAAATTATTTAGTCCTTTGAATTATGAGAATATATATACTGTTCATCTAATTATTTATTTGCTTGTTCATTTTCAAAATTCTTGACTCCACTGTATTGTCATAGAAATTTTAATTGCTCTGTTCTCTTGATACAGACTGAAAAACAAGTAATGGAATTATTTATTAAATATCTGAAAGATATGATCTGTTTTCACAACCCCTTAGCTATTTTTCAAAGTATAAAAACCCAACCTAACATTTTTAGAGAGTTTCACTAAAGTTATAATGTTCAGCAGGACCATTTGCTGTCTTATGTCCATGGTGAAGCTGTTATACACCCCTATGTGTATTGCAAAAGTTCACAATATTTAGTTCAATCTAGCACCATTCCTGCCAATTAAATATTTTATATTTGCAGGAAAACAAATGCTTAGAGAAGCCCTTTAGCTTTGCAATAAATGTGGGGGGGAAAATCTGATTTTCTGATTGATTCATGTAATATGAATAAATTATTAGTCCTTATGGTAGCAAAGAAAATTAATCTTTTCAACACAATAAAATTAAAAGGTTTTGGCTTGCCTGATCTGAACAAAGTAAGATGAATTTTTAATACAGCAAATTAATTAGGCACATAATGAGGAATAGGATGCATAATAACTCTAATTCTGATAAATAGCAAAATAGTTCAGATCCTCAAAGAAATAAATATCATCCATCACAAACACACCTTAAATTCTGTTTGTTAGGGAATATTAATGGTAAGAGAGCTTGCACAGAAGAGTTAGATAAATTCTATTTGCTGATTTTGCTCAGTGCAATTACATTACGTGCTGACCCTCATCTGTAACTTTTTGTGAAATTGATTTTAGGACATTATTCATTTCTGAAGGTGTTAATGTACCATAAAGGATTTGTATTATCGTTAAACATACTGTCTGTGCCAGGTGTTACATGTTATTTGCTTCTGCCCTGAAGATCATTTAACAGCTTATAAATCTTTATGGCCCCATGATGTTTTGCTACAATAATTTGCATTTTTAAATAGCATCTGAATTATGCATTCTAAAAATAAGTAAAAAGCAACATTTTTGTTATTAAAGAGCATATACATTCTGTTTTAAAATACTGTTAGTTACAAATGTCAAGCAGTGCTAGTATGGGAAACAATAAAGTTGATTAGGAATGCAAAACCAATTTTTTTCTAACTTTTGACAGCATAAAGTTATTTCAATGCAGATTAAGTAGTTAACCAGTTTAAGAAATGTTCTTTTATGAGGATTCTCCATGAGCTGTGTAAAACTGTATAACTCTATTTCAGTAGAACGTCATGGATGCTGTCTATAAGTGTGTTTTGAAATCTAGGAACTAGTATTTATTAATAAAATCTAATATAATCTCATCTCTTCTGTAACATAAAATGGAACTGGAATTTAAAAAAAAACTGATTTGATAGACTTGTAATGACTTCTTGTTACTCTGTGTTAGCTTTATTTTAATGAATAGGTTTATGCACCAGAAGAGGCTACTGCAAAGGCCAGGGCTTGTCTTTTTTGGTGCATAGAGCCAGAACCACCACAGAAGAGGGAGGCTTTGGGAAAAACTGGGCTCATGCTTTTCAAGCAACATTTCAGAATGGAATGTTTACAGAATAGTAGAGACAACAGGGATTTCATACCAAAAGGAAGCTTCCTCAGGGAAGCACAAAGAACAGGCAATCATCAGAATTCACAGAAGATTTCCTATGAATGCTGAGAGAAATTTTACTTTGCAACTTAATCTTCAGCTCTGGTTAGCTTGTATCTCCTTTTTATTACCTGCAATGTCTTGATGTTTCTGATGTTGCTGTCTTAGTGGTCACCTGGTGGTCTGGGTGATTCATGTGCCTGCTCTGAACGGTCTTTTCAGCTCCAAACGAAATTCATGGGAAAATCCCCACTGACTTAATTTTGTACATCTGAGCTCTCCTTTTTCAGCAGAAGGTAATGACAAATTCTATCATGTTTCAGTTGTAATTTTTTGAGATATCTTACATAGTACTAGTATGTCTGCAAAGATTATGCCCATATATTATATATGATGGCTAATAGATACTATTAGTAAAATAATTTGAAAATAGATGGTAAAACATACATTGACTTTTAGCTGAGTTAATACAAGGCAATTATAAACCCCACTGTAAAGCTTACATTACTTTCCCATGCTCTTATTCACTAACAGTCACTGTATTATCTATATTGTCAGTGTTATTTATTTTCTTTATGAAAAATATTCTATATACTCACAGTAGTAGTATTGACTCTCTCATCTGTAGTTTAAAGTTTGTATTTTTTTAGTGGGAGCTTTTGCAATATTCAGATAGGCTAATTCTTAACTTTCTATTAAAACTTAGAAACTGTATACTGCATATAAATTATTTTCTTCAATAATTATTTTTAAAAAGCCAAAAAGGCAAAAACTCCGTGCTCTCAGTACCATTAGAATAGCTTATTTATATATTCATTGATATGTATTCTAAATAGGAGATGGTCAAAGATGGTGATATGAACATAGGTCTGAAATTCCTGAAAAAAAATTAGATGGGATTTAAGAAATTTTAGGATTACTGATTTGATCTTCGTAACAATTGTCATACATATCATTCCAGGCTATATGCAGAATGCAGTTTATTAGGAAATAAATTTATCTATATTTAAAAGTATGAAGGTATGGCTGCTGATACATTTTATGAGAGATGACAGAGGCTATTACTTGTATAGTATTCTTCATACTGCTTTATAAGGAGTCAATGTAAGCTGTTGGTCATTGTTCATTGTTGACAAAAAAGTCCTAAGAAAACAATATTAAAAACATTCAGTGTTAAAATAAAGAAAAAAATGAAAGTCTATTGAAAGTCTTACTATACAGTGTTTAATCTTGTTAGTCATAGTAATAAAAATGCATGAAACCGAAAAATAACTTCAAGCTGTTAGCAAAGATCTGTTCTGTAAATCCTAATTCTCTGATAATAACCTACTACAGAAGTGGTTTATACCTTTCATATGCCATCTCTCATATGGTCTATCTGTTCATATTCTCATTATAATAAAGGATAAATCTAATACACAAAGAAACAGGAAGTTTTTGATCAATTTTCTCTTTATGAACTAAAGACTAATTGCTTATTCTATTCGAATCATATTTATGAAGATGTTTCATACATGCTTTATTACTTTTAGTGGAAAAATGTATTTAATATAGTAATCAGAAATACTTATATTGTGGAGAGAGAAGGTACAATTGTTCAAATATGACTGGCATTATTAGATTTTTTACTAGTTTGTCTTTTTCATTTTTTCCTTATTCATTTGATATAGAGATATCATCATAGCTTTAAAGTTATGATAATTTTTTTTAATTTCTTGTTTATTTAAAAGCAAAACAGTGATTTCTTAATAAATCTGTACTGGCACAGGACGCATCTGTGAACAGGCCTTGACAAATGTATCCTCTATCTAAACCCAGTAACTTGGAAGAAAAGCACTTGTTTTCCTTGCCCAGATACAGCTTCTCCAAGGCTATTTTCTTAAAATATTGAATCCCCAAGAAATTATGATTAGAGCATATTCTTAAAGGCAGCTGATATACAAATTGCAATATCTAAAGGAAAGTAGGAGAGATATTCCATTTACATATGACTAGTAAACCTTCTGTTTAGTGGGCTGGTATGGAAGCATAGTTTATATTATTTCTTTTGGTTGTATTCTGTTTTTTCTTTCCTGAGTTTGTTCCATTTTGACTGGGTCAATAACAGATGGTCTCTTAGCTATTTTTTTTTAATTTTTTTCTTTTTTGCCTTCTCTCTGTTCAGTCTTTTATATGTGTTCCTTATTTCTTTTCTAACTCTATTTCTCTCCAATAATTCTTTCTTCTGATCACGTTCCTTGTCTTTCTCCAGAAACCTGACTTCAGATGGGATTTATCTCTTCTTTATTTTTCCAAAAATTTAGACATTAAGCAAATAATATTACTGGATAGTTAAGGGGAAAAGCTAAGGACACTGAAACACAGGACAGAGGCTCATATACCCAAGTGAATGTCTGAAAATCTGAGACATTTATCTTCCTCTCCTTTGTGGCAAATGAATATATATGTGTACTTATATCAGGGTGTTGCAGATTGCTATGGAGTGTTTAGAAGACTAAAAAATTTGGTCAGTCTTAAACTGTAAAACTAAAGTTTGCTAAGTATATTCATTAGCAAAATATTTCTTGCAAATGGTCACTTCTTGCAAATTATTTATGATCACTGCTGTTTATACAAAACTCTTACTTTTTAAGAATTTAGATCTGAAGTTGAACATTTAGCACTGACAACTATCTTGTTAAGTCTTATCCTTTGAGTCCAGGTGCTCAGGCCTGAGAACTCATTAACCAGAAAGTTGTAACTAAGGTTAAACTCTTCCTCGCTTGCTCTTGCCTGATGGTTTTATGCTGTTGCAGTCTTGTCTCCTACTTATTGAACATGTGTGATCAGGCCCTAAGTGAAGACCAGTGATTTCCAAAGATTAGCAATGAAGCTGGTAAAAGATCTAGAGAACATGTCCTGTGAGGAGCGGCTGAGGAAACTGGGATTCTTTAGCCTGGAGAAAAGGAGGCTCAGGGAAACCTTATCGCTCTCTACACCTGCCTAAAAGGAGGTTGTGGGAAGGTGAATGTTGGTCTCTTTTCCCAAGTGGCAAGCAACAGGATGAGAGGAAATAGCCTCAAGTTGTGCCAGGGGAGGTTTAGATAGAATATTAGGACAAATCTCTTCACTAAAATGGTGGTCAAGCCTTTGAGTAGGCTATCCAGGGAAGTGATAGAATCACATTCATGGTGTGTAGAATCCAATGACTACAGGCTGTTCAGAACGCACAGGCAAGGAAGGAAGGGCAGAGACATGCTGTCTACATCAAGACATGGATAGTGTGAAGAGCTCACTGAAAAACACCCATAAACAAGTTGAAAGCTTCTGGGTAAGAATCAGAGACCAAGGCAACAAAGGGAGCCTTGTGGCTGGTGTCCACTACGAGCTGCCTGTTGCTGAAGCCTTCTTACTCCAGCTCCAGGAAGTAACACGCTTGCAGATGCTTGTCCTGCTGGGGGACTTCAACCAGCCTGGTAGCTGCTGAAAATGTAGCATAGCTAGTCTCGGAATGCATGGAAGTTAACTTCTGACACGAGGTAACAGACAGCCCTGGAAGCAGGGATGTGATACTGTACCTGATGATCCCCAATGCAACTGAGCTAGTTGGTGATGACAGGAGTGGAGGCAGCCTGGGCTGAGCGTAATCATACACTGGTGAAGTTTACAATCCTGAGGAATATGGGTCAGGCATAGGGCAAACTCAGGACTCTGAATTTTGGGAAAGCAAACTTCCACATGTTCTGTTTGTTGGACTGTTTCTCAGACAGATAAGGGCAGCTATTGGGACAGATTTTTACATAAGTTGTGCATAGTCTTTAGAGCTATTTGAACAAATAGAATTAGATACTATCATAAAAATGCTCCCTTTTCCTTGACAATCTGAATTACCCTGGTAGTTCATTACCAATTGCACTGCCTGCAATCAGAAAACAACACAAAATAACTCTGTCTAGTGATTAGTGTCTAAAAGTCTCATGCAGGATGTAAATTAAAATGACTAGATGAATTATCACTGGGATTACAAAACACACTTGACAAAGCTAGCAGTTTGGGTTTTCCTTGGTCCTTATGCTTCCATAATTGCATTTAATCTTTTTCGACCATTTTTATTTCTGTATTGATGAGGTCTTAAGGATCATTCAACTGCATTGCTAACTTTTCCTGGAGAGAAAAAAAGAGCTAAAATATCTTCATTATCTCTTTTCTAACAAGTTACTCCTTCAGTCTTGCTTATTAAACTCATCTGATTAAATCTTGCGTAACTCTAGGTTGTAGTGCCTGACTATGTTGGGATACCAATCCTCCACTTCAATCCATACTTGCCTCTAGACTTGCTACAACTGCCGATATCAACAGCCGAGTTCTAAAGACTTAGTCACAGCAAATCTACAGGACTCATGAAAAAGGGTTGTAAACCATGGCAGCTCTACTTTAGCAAGACTAGAGAGTGCTCCTACGTTGTTCTCAAGCATTGACCTTTCCCACTTAATAAATAAAAGCACACGTGGGGTGGAGTAGATCCCTCATATTTCTTAAGCATTTCAATACATATTTTAGGAGTTGATTGACATATTCTCCTGCAATTTAGTGAAACTCCAGAAATCTAAAGAAAGCACCACTTAAATAAGGTACTGAAATTGGACACAGAGTTTCTCATTAGTAGCAGTTTCCTGTGCGTGATTCTGCCTTTTTTTCCCTGGGTTAAAAATTCTAAAGTTATATATATATATACTCTAATGAAGAAGCCTTCTCTACTGGATCTTCACATTGTTTCAGGTTGGAGGTGGTGTAGATGATCCGTAAGTTTTAAAATTTAGAATTAATAACAGCAGTCTGAGCAGCAACTCAGTTAATATAATGCACTGCTATTATTACATGTAAGTTTAAATTCCTATGGTGTTAAGAAGTATTAAAGAACAATTGTCTTTATGCACAATAAGAAAAAAGATTTGTATTCTCCTATGTTAGGAATAATGTTTTTAAGTATTATCAGGAAGATGCAAACTATCACGAAAATAAATTTGCTTCCTAGGAAGCTGAATGCCTATTTTACCAGAGAGAAGTCATTTAATGCTAAAGAGAATTCAGACTCGAAATTCTACTGATTTTCTGTACAATTTTCACTGCTAGTTTTGCCTTGGCAATTAAAAATAATGATGGACTGATATAAAATATATGCAAAGGTAGTAAGAAATGAGGTATCAACGTATTACTATTGCTGCAATGGGAGAATAAACTAAGCTGGTAAAGTTTTATTCAAAAATTATTCAAAATTATTCAGTAATCAACAGTCTTTTACACTTTGCATGAGTTACTAGTGACTGACAATGATAAATGATATTTATTTCTGTTATTCAGTTGATGATAATGTGCTATTCACATATGAATAACTTTATCTAACCATTATATTTTTGAAGTTTTTTGCATTGTTTAACTATTATTTAGTAATAGACAGTTCTTGAATAGCATACAAGAGTCACTGAACTTAATTTTTCTCCCAAGTTCAAAGAATGCACAAGGTCTTTCACATTTCAAAGAGCAATAATTTTAAACCATTGATCCAGATATTTCAGTTTAAATCTTCTAGTGAAAATATTACAGATGTGCAATAACACATTCTTTTTACCCTTTAAGGTATACATGTTTTAGCTACTGCTAGATGACAATGAAATTGTGTGATCCAAACTTCCATTGATATAAGTCGCAGGAATCCTCAGAATTCAAATTATCTGTGCAGGACCATTCAGTCTAAGGATGTGACATATAATTTTTACAAAAAGTAATTGATAAGCTACATTTTTGCTTGTTTTATTATTGAAGTCAGTGAGCTGTATGATATTTGAAATATTTAGGTTTAAATTAATCATAAATTTGAATAGGCTTATTACCTACTAGCAATTCCAATTACTGCTGATTTCATTGTATCAATTACTCTAATCTTAGCTATCTAGCAATCCTTTGACTTCAAGAAGAATCACATTTTTTTCTATGTTAATTCCAGACCCTCATTGAAACAAATGGTTACGATACTTTAATATGTTAATGCTAAAACATTATTTTTCTAAAGATAGTTTCTCTCTGATTTTCAGTCATATGGACATACATATACTCTTTATTTTTCTTTCTAAATGGTATTCATTTTTTGTGTATATCCACGAAAGATGACTCCTTCCTTTCTCTATTTTCAATTTTGAAATTTTTGTCTTTTCCTTGAAAGTGTTAAAGTTGTGTATATTCTCTAACAGATCACTGCTTTTTCTTTCCTATACCCCCATCCAGTTCACCTAAACACACATTCAGGAATAAAATATACTATTGGTTTGTAGGTTTTTTTCTAATTTAGAAAATCTGACAAAACAAATTTTAATTAATGAAAAAATTAGAAAGCCTATGAAGTTAATAGGTACCCCATGATCTTTCAGGAGAACGCGTAGATTTTATTTGCTTAGCAGCTCTTGTTTTATTTTTTTTGTCTTAGGGCCACAATAGGAAGTAGAACAAATACTTCAAAAAGATTAATCAGATATTATTAAATAACAGCTTTATATGTCTTCTACTTTTCTCCATTTAATTTTAGCCACCTAAAAATTAGGCCTGTAAGTCTATGTCCATATTGCTAAATTAAAGATGACCTGCTAATTCCTAGACCTAAGATCAGATGTCAAATATTTGGCATCCATGATACTTAAAGCCAGTATTATTTGCGTCAGATTTTCATGAAGATGGATAAATGGAATAATCAAAACCAGAATCAGGAAATTATGTAAGTGTTAAACAATATGAAAAATAAGTCTTGGTGTTGGAGTGTACTCCCTGTCCTGCTTTTGTTTCGCTGTTAGTATGTAGCTTACGTCTAAATCTATTAAGTAAACTCCCTCTGCTACTAAGGTGTTTCTGTCGGTTTGTGTTTTTTGGGGGGTTTGTACAAGAGTTGGTATTTGTAGAAGGAAGAGAAAACCTAGGTTTGACTTGAAGACTCGGGAGATACCGCCCCTCCTGGCTGGCTGAGGAGAGACTGCAGTGGTTCTCAGAGATGTGTCCTGCCAAGGGGGAGGTTGAGTGTGCACTCACAAAAGGCTTGCCCCAACAAACACAAAACATGGACCCAGAAGGACACAAACACAGGTGAGCAGAATTCTTACAGGCATACACACAAACAAAAACAACACTCAAATAAACATGAGCAACAGAAATTGGGCCAACCTTATTCCTCCTTAGGGCTATCCACTAGTGAAATTTGCTTATTGAAATGTACACATACCACCACTAAGTCATGTGCCCAGCCACATTTACTGTTCCTTCAAACACTGACTTTCAGATCATTCAGTTTCCATGCCCGGTGCTTCGGTGTTTCACCTGGTCTCCAACTTAGAGGTTATGTCTTTCCAGATGGTGGTCTCCATCTCCTTGTTAATCTTGAAGTATAATAGTGAACCACTTACTGTGCCCCACAAACAAACAGAATACAAAGCAGTTAGGAATAGCATCTAATAACAGGATAGGATGGATTGTGACAATCAATTACATTAGAATCTTCATTAAAATCATCTTCAGTAAAAAGCTTTGTTAAATGTAAGTATTTAACTGACAAATTATTCTGTGTCTTTACAATGGTGACCAGTGTTCATCTGCAATCTCTTGTTTTACAAAGTGATTGTACAATTTTAAGGTATTCATTGACTTAATATTTGATGTGGGAGTAGCAATGAAATCCTTGACTCTCTCTAATTAAGATTAATTCTGTATGACAAAAAGAAAAATCACTGTAAGAATAACCTTCAATTTCCTTTGTGTGAGTGATTGCATTGCAAATTCTCTTAGGTAGCTGACTTTTCCCTTCTGATTAAATGAGGTTGACTGCCTTATGGATAAGGTGCAATGCTCATCTGAATCTCAGGGACTTTTAAACATTACTTCTCATACAGATGAACTTAGGCCTTCTTGCAAGACTGAATGATGTAATATATAGTTTCACAACATACATCCTTGTAGTGGGTTGACCCTGGCTGGATGCCAGGCACCCACCAAAGTCACTCTCCCACTCCCCTTCACAACTGGACAGGAAAGAGAAAATATAAAGAAGGGCTCATGGGTTGAGATAATGTCCAGAAGACAGATCACTCACCAAACACCATCATGGAAAAATCAGGCTTGAATTGGGGATATTAATTGAATTTATTACTAATGAAATTAGAGCAGGATATTGAGAAGTAAAAACAGATATTAAAACACCTCCACACAACCCCTCCCTCCTGTTACAAATAAGTGTTTTGAGATCACTTAAAGAATCAGTAGGAAAAGTAGCAGTAAAACCAGATATAATATAGAAGTGACAGCACTGACCACTGTGGTCTAGAAGAGCTCAAAGGCTCTCATTTTGGACTGCTGTTTATAGGCTGCAACAGGTGGGCTTTGCTCATAACAGTGTTTCATCCTGGCCACACTTTGGATCAGCAACTTTCTTTAAAAATGTGAGAACAAAGACGTTATGCCATTCAGGTAAAAAAAAAGGGTTCCAAGGCTGTTCATGAAAAAAAAAGCAGGGACTCTAGTTAGCACCCATTAGACAGCACCCATTCCTGGGAGCAGACAGTGTTTCTCATAAGCTCAAGAGGAGCTCAGCCCAGGTGCTGTTCATCAAGAGCCAAGGCCTAATGAGCATTTCTCAGATTATAGTGTGGCCTGGAAAAGGGGAGTGGGTTAGGGATGTTGCCTTGTGGGACTACCTAAAATCAGAGGCTAGACAAAATTAAGAGTATAAAAAGTGCTTATATTTATCGTAGGGCTTTCAGGTACACTTTGGGCAGATGAAGCCTGCCCAGGGGCTACACCCAAAAATGGACGATGGGGTCATGGGTTTTCATACTTTTATGAGTTTGATCCATATCGGGGGTTAATCCTCCAATTACAGCTTCAGGTTTGCTCCCTTTGAACTCACTTTTGTTTACATTTGTCGGGGCCTGAGACAATAAGGTGTCCTTGAGTTTCAGGCCTAGTGAGGAATTGTTTTTTCTGACCAAAATGGGAGAACAGTAGCTAAGAGTCTGTATGGAGTTTAGAGTTGTGCACTAAAGAATTGCAGAATTACAAATATATGAACAATATAAAAGCTAAAATCTTGAGGCATCAAGGATACACCACCACACCTCCTTCCTAGATCTACCTTCTTTGCCAGAGATGCAGGGAGACAGGGAATGGGTTGGTTCATCACACATAGTTTCTGTGCTGCTCAGGGAGAGGAGTCCTGCCCCTGCTACAGCATGGATTCCCTATAGCGTCACAAATTCTGACAACAAACCTGCTCCAGGGTGGGCTACTCTCTCCACAAGTCTGCAGGTCCCGGCCAGGAATCTGCTCCAACTTGTGCTTCCCATGGGTTCACAGCCTCCTCTCAGGCATCCATCTGCTCTGGTGTGGGTTCCCTCTATGGGCTGCAGGTGGATCTCTGCGTCTCCATGGATCTCCATGGGCTGCAGGGGCCCAGCCTGACTCACCATGGTTTTCACCCCAGGCTGCAGGAGAATCTCAGCTTCAGCACTTGGAGCACCTCTTTCCCCTCCTTCTCCACTGACCTTGGTGTCTGCAGAGTTGCTCCTCCCACATATTCTCCACTTTTCTCTGAGAGCAATGACTTATGCACAATAATTTCTTTTTCTTCTTCTTAAATATGTTATCATAGAGGTGTTGCCATCATTTCTGATTGGTTCCAGCTTTGCCCAGCGGCACATCCATCTTGGAGCTGGCTGGCATTGGATCTGCTGCACATGGAGGAAGCTTCTAGCAGCTTCTCACAGAAGCCAGTGCTGTAGACCAAAACCGAGCCATGCAAACCCAGTGCAATACTCAAAGTCTGTCACTAGTTAACGTATCTTAAAACAAAAAGAGGCACAGCAGACAGATGGTCCTACCTGCCAGTTGTGTCAGTTAGTTCTAAATAATATTATCAAAGTAGCTTTCAGGATCATGTGCCAAATTTCTCTAAATGCCTGCTTCAAAGGGAACTCATGTCCTTTAAAAATCAAGAAGTGGAAAAGATACTTTACAACTTGTAACTCTAAGGTAAGCCACATGATACGAAAGACAACACCTGGCTTAAACACAAACATGACAATCTTCTGATACATTGTATAGAAATAGACTCATACAAGAAAAATAGCCTGGTAGTTTAGGTCCTTTTCTGTTGATCATAATAAATTTAACTCTCAGAAAATGTGGACTATTTAAAAATTGAAGCTCACCTGTAAAATCAATACTTCTATTTTTTACAAAATATGTTACAAAATCTTTAAACATTTGCTGTTCTTTCAGCTGTTCCTTCTTTTCCAATATGGCTCTTTTTTCTTTTTCCATCTGATTTACTGAAATACCATAATAGTGCATTATTACAGCAAAAGTGCTATAAAAGTGTCTGTCAACAGTGCATCATCTTTAAGAGCTCTGATCAATGTTGTCGTAGTGATGCATTGGTACAATACATCATCGGGATGAAAGCCGGAGGGAAGGCCAACAACAGAAAATCAACGTTTTAAAAATGTTGTGATTCTTTCCTAATTATTAGTTGATGAGTCTTCTGTTTGTATGTGTATATAAATATTTAAAAAAAATCTTTTCCAGAAAAGATAATGAAGGTGATCCTTTAACAATAACTGACATCTTATTATGCAGAATAAATTCACATCTTTTCTAAGAAATCTTTTCTCTTGCATTTCAGTATTTTAGATAAGCTCACTCTGAATTTCTTTTGCCGTTGGTGGTTGTCATCTTTGCAGAATTACATTAAGTTCACTGTAAGTGCATCTCAAATACTCTTTCTTCATCAAACAATACTTCGCCTCTCCCACAAAGAAATCTTGATTCAATCCTGAAATAGAATAAAATCATTCCTCATTCCCTTCCTACTCTCTATTTTATCATAACAAGCCCAACTGGCTTCAACATATGTAAGCCTTTTCACTCAAGGATATGGTGTCAGTGACTGACAAAAAGGCTTCAAAGAGTAAAAGAACAGTTTTTCACTTCAACTTAAATAGCAAGAACTGAAGTGAAAAAAATACTGAGTGAAATGATAAAAAAAATAAATCCACTTTTGCACATAGCCTCTGGATACTTGCCTTTTACATTTTTTTCCTCATCTGAGTTAATCACATTTCTGTTTGGAAAAAAAAACAACCCACACTCAGAAGAGTCTCTTACAACATCTCATTGACTCTGCCTTTTCTCTCTGTCACATATAGACTTATTAATTAATTCACATTTATATACATATTAATTTAATCTTTCCTAATTCAGTAATGCTGAGGTCCTGCAGTTTCCTTTGATACTAGTTTTAGTCTTGAGAAAAAAAAATCCAGTTTTCCAGATTAAACAGAGAGGTATATTCAAATTAACAGTTTTTCCATGGATGTATGAAAAAGTTTTAATAAAATATCCTTTCTTATGTTTGTAACTGTTTCATTTCATGTTAATTTTACCCAACAGGTTCTGTTTAATTTCATTCTATGCAGTCAGAATAATAGAATTCTTTTTTAAAAAGTCATAAAAGATATAAATTTTCTCATTTCTTTTATGAAGGAAAATATTTTGTGTATTTTTTCCCCCCAGTGACTGGCTTTACTACACTGGAGATGATGGAAAACATAGTTTGCACTTACTACTTTGAGTACCATTTTTTCCCCACTTTTGGAGGTATATTTTCCAATAAAAACTGTTATTTCTACATCTTTCTTACCTACTTACTCATTATATTTATTTGAAGCTGAAAGCCAACCTGTCTTGATCTGAATTGAAACATAAAATGTATTGTGATATTTTTTTCCCCTGAATTTACTATCCAAGTCTGACTAATTTCATTTGGTTTTGTGCTTCACAGACCCAGAATTAGTCACTTAGTTAATATTACTTCACTGTGGTTACATAATTACACTTTGCAAGTGGTACTTATAATGGTATTGTAAATGCAATTTTGTCAGGAAAACTCCTAACTTTTTTGGCCAGGGAAAAAGTTTTCAATTTTTTTTCCCCAAGACATATTTAAAATTATCTTAAAATTAACTACTGTCTATTATTTGGCATTCTTATTTAAAAGGGAAAAAGAGTTCTTATTTATGACTTATTCTGCAGGAAACCAAGGTACATTCCTTACACTTTCATCTGACAGAAACTTCCATTGCCAAGGTCAGACTATAGTAAATTGAAAACATATTATGAACCTTGAAAAACAGAATATTATTAAAATTCGAGTAACCTTCCAAAATACAGGGGTATTATCACTTATCTCTATTATAAAACATTTTTGATTAACAGGTTAAAGTAAGATGAAATGAGAAGTTCAGAGGTGTAATCATGTAATTATACTGTGGTAGATGAGGTTTTGAAAGATTATGATGATGTCTCACACATTTAGGTAGCTTATGTGTTGCAGAATGCCTCACACTGCTGCAGTTTTTGGTCCATATTAAAGATCTTTGTGGGCCATTTCCGAGAGAAACAGCATAAAGCATAATTTATCCAAACTCAAAATTCTGGAATACTTAATTAAAGATGCTAAGTGCAAAGCAAATTTCATCCCTTAATCATTCCTTTTCCTGAGCTACACATTTAAACATTAGATATGTCCCAAAATGGTTATTTTAGGCTCCAATACTTTGATAAATGCTCAGATTTCTGCATTAAATACTTTAACTCACTTCACTTTGGATTTTATTTTGCAAAGTATATGGCTGACACAGTGATTAGCTACTTCCTTAAATCACTTTATTCTGTTCACCTACACTCAGACCAGCAAAATAAGGAAAACACCTAACATTTTTCTAGTTATTTCTGTCCTTCATATAGGTGCTAAAAATATAATAATCATAAAAAGTCACTCGGTTAAAAATACTAAGAGTAACAAAATAAACAGTCAAAGCCCTGTTTTAGTTTCCATATCTATTCCCACTTGATACTGTATTGTATAAATAGATATATAAATTTTTGATAAAATATATTTAGGAGAATGTATTAATGTAACAATTGGAGTACCTTTTGACGCAACTCTAATTTATTACTTCATACTCATGGAAGTGCATATATATACTCTATGAATTACTAATTATATTGACTCAATACCAGATCACAGGATCAGGCACCTATGACAATGCACATGTCAACACACCAGTAGTCAACGAAGGACTGTCTGTGGCCTCTTACAAGAGCTCAACCCACACAAATTTATGTCCCTGAACAGAATCCACCCCAGGGTTTAAGACAAGTGGCTGCCATGGTTGCAAGGTCACTGCCTATAATATTTGAAATGTCCTGGGGATCAGGGGACATCCTCATGACTGGAAAAGAACAAATGCCTTCTACAGTAAGGACCCAAAGAAGACCTAGGAAACTACAGGCCCACTAGTTTTACTTCATGCCCTGGAAAAGTATTGTAATGTGTCCTCCTAAAAACTATTCCAAATCAAATGATGCAGGTAATAGGGAAAAGGTAGCACTGATCTACTAACGGCAAACTATGGCTAATTAACCTGATTTGTCAGAAGAGCATGGATGTTGTTTACCTGGACTTCAGTAAAGTATTCAACACTGCTTCCCACAGCCTTGTCCTGGACAAATTGGCAAGATACAGATTGGATGGCTGGACTGTGATATGGGTGATAGATTGACAAAGTATGTGGTTCTGCAGCTGGGATGGATCTGTGTGTCTGGGGACCAGTCTTGCTGAGAGGGACCTGGGCATCCTGGTGAACGAGGTGAACACGAGTCAGCAAGCGTGCTTCTGCAGCAACAAAGGCAAATCAGACCATGGGCTATATCTGCAAGGGTATTACTGGCAGAGAGAGACACTCAGCGCTTGTCAGGCCGCACCTAAATTGCTGTCTCCAGTTCTGGTCCCCCCAGTTCAAGAAAGATGCAGACAAACTTAAGAAGGTCCAAAGGAGGGCCAAGAAGATTAACAAAATGCTGGAGAACATGTCTGATGAGGAAAGACTGAAGGAACTACATAATTTCACCTTGTAGAAGAGAAAGTTCAAGGCGAACTAATACTTCAAGCTTTGCTGTAAGGAGGATGGAGGCTCTCTTTTCACAAGGAGATGCATAGAGAGGACAATGGGTGATGGGTATAAGTTGCACTTGGAGAGGTTTTAGCTTGATAAAAGAAAGAAATTACTTATAGTAAGAAGACAGTCATTCACTTGGACAGCCTTCCAAGGGATGTGGCAGAGTCCCCATCACCGCAGGTTTTCAAAATACAACTGGACAGGGAGCTAGGTGATCTAATGTTGGCTTCTTTTCCAGCAAAAGGTTGAACAGAGGGTCTCTTGAGGTCCCTTCCAACCTGAGGTGTTCTATGATTTTGTGACTCAATGAAGTAGAAATCAAAGAAAACCAGACTTTTCTAGAAGACAAATTATTTCACTTAAGTGCTTATTTCTTACAATTAGTCACATTGAAGACACCTAGAGCCATTTCTCAGATTTGAGGGTTTTGGAGTTTTGTGTTTTGTTGTTTGTTTGTTTTTTTTTAATTTCAGGAGATATTTACTCTTGTGGTATTAAACTCCTTTACGCTCTTTATTTAGTGGCTAAATAGGAGAATCCTAAAGGAACCTCTTAAGCTGACCTTGTGTTTACTTTTGAGAGCCTGACTGCCTCTCAAGGTTTCATTAACATATGTTATCTGGAAACCCACACCAAGACATCTAATGTCACTGAAAGGCCTTAGCCCCTCCTGGCTGCTGCTTTAAGGAGTATCACCCTACTGCATGTCCCATGTCTCTGTGCCACTCTTGTGCATGTGCCTGATGCTTTAAGGTTCCCCAGGTGGACCAGCTTTTGTGTGGGCAGATGGAGTCAGGCCGAGCTTGTCTGCAGGTGGAAACCATCGGCATCTGTGTTTGCACAATTCTCAGGCTGAATATCACCCATATGAATCTACACCCCAACCAACTTCAGGTTTATTAAGTCATTTATTTATGTATGTATTTTTCCTTTCTCTAGGCCTTTGACTGGTAAAATTTCCGTAGCCTTGTTTCAATTTTACATGAATAAAAATAAGCATGCAAATTTAATATACAGTACACGTTTTAAGAGTAGTACCTGAAGACCATCATTACTAAGGAATATTAAGTTAATTACTTCCGTTCATATCTTTAGGCTTAAAAAACAATCAATATGTTATGGTGATTGTACCGGCTGATATAATTACATGAAGAAAATAGTATAATTTTGAATAGAATTAGAAAGATGATTAATTTTCTTTAAAAACAGCTTTAAGAGGTTTTTTTCTTCTTGGGTTTATTTTATTTTATATTTTATATTTGTTTTATTTTCATGATGACACAAGGGAAAATCTGAGATGGTGTATTGAACAGGTGCTGTGAAAAATGAAATCAAAATATATAATGTTATTTAATAACTATGAAACAGTGTTACTTTGAGAGTTGCCAGATGTTCCTGATGCATTTAGTTTAACAAATTCTGTTATGCTGATTGCTTGTGGTATTAAGCTTTGGAGAATCACAGTATTTGCTGTAGTCCAGTCCCTTAGGGGAATGTTTAAAGGAGAATCAAAGGGGAAAAGAAAATATTAGATCCAATATGACATACAGAAAAAATAATAAAAAAATAAACAGTTGTAAAATATCAACAAGATGAAGGAATGAAGATGATAGAATAAGGTAACAAGTGAACAAAAGTTTCAAGAATGTCTTTGGTGACAGAACAAAAGGTATATTGCTTAAAAACTATCTGATGGGAGCTGTACATCTGTGCATCTGTGCATCTGTGCATCTGTGCATATGCACATGCTTGCTGGGGCAATAATAATATCTCATAGATCTGATTTGCATCTTGTTTATCTCTTTGAATACAATTTAAAGATTACTGGAAAAATAAATACATTATTACCTTAATAACTTCATCTTGTTTGTTTTGCAATATTGCTGCTGAATGTCTGAATGTCTGAATGCTAATATGCCTTAAAATTACAATATGAAATTTTATTGAATGCATCTTGCAATAGTACTGGTACTTACTGTTACAATAGCTAAATACGCACTAAATACTGTATCAACGTACTTGAAAAAAGGCAGATTTTTTTTTTTCAAAGTATTTATGCAATGAGTTTCAAGCATTATAGGGAACTATCAAATTATGGATGCAGATAACAATAAGGGCTTTCACAATAGACCTTGATCCAACCACTTTCAGGAAAGTTTTGTCAAGTCAATAGCTAACGAGCAACCAGAAATAAGTTTCATTCAAGATCTACTGCACTTTGTGTTACACCAGTGTTAGTAATGTTCATTCTCTCTGTCTAATCAGGTGTTAAGCAACTATTCTAGGCATCTCCCTTTTGTAACAACAGGAACAGGTAGGAACTATGACAAACTGTACTGTGCACATACACAGCTTATCTGCAGAACTACTCCTTTGAAATATCTTTGAATATGTATTAGCCCTACCTACCTAATTTTTTGTCTTATTATTCTTCAGTTTAATACCAATTTAAACCACACTTGGAAGCGTTCTGTGACATTTACATTATTGCTCTTGGTTTCTTGAAGCAGAAAGTTACCTTTCAATAGGATTCATAGAGCAATGATCCAGAATCAAATATTCACATTAAAGTTTAAAGGAGTTAAGAGCAAATTATATGTTCTTTTTATGATTTTATTTTAAAGCAAAATCTTCAGCTGATGAGAAATAACATAAAATGCAACTTGCAAATAATATTTAGTGTATATATTCGGCACAGAAGAAATAAATACAGAAAAAAAGAACTTTAAAAACACAAATAGATGCCTTCATAAAACTACTATATTTTTATTACTTTGATGACATTTTAAAAGTATTTTTTGTTTGTGTTTGTGTTACATAAATAGTTTTAATAAATATCTTCAAAAACTGCATCAACTTACATCTCAGAAAAATTACGTTATTTAAACATATCATTAGGCAAGGGCTTTTTGTATATATTAACATTGTACTGTTGCTAAAATTTGCATTCTTTCTCCAAAAATAAAGTGCCCAAATCAGTCTAAATGCAATTAGTGAAAGGTTAACAAGTACTACAATGTGACTTTTTACTTATTTATTTATTTATTTATTCTGAATAGCTCAAAATTCAGGTCAGAAGCAGCTGAACACAAGCTCCTGGTGTTATGGAAAATCAAGTCAGGTCTGAATGCAATTAGTAATTCAATTGAATGCATTGGATTGACTTTTTTTCATTTCAACTACCCCCTTATTCTTGATGGAAAGTTCTTTTCTTGACACAGATGAATTTTCCTTCAAATATCTTTGAAATATAGGACTATTATGTAAATCCAAAGTAATAAAGAATGACAGAAGAAGCTAGGAAAACATTTAGCACAAAGCCAGCTATGGAAATGTATGTGAAAATGTATAGATGAATGATTTATGTTTTAATTGAGAGAGGGAAAAAAAAGAACTTCTATGAAAACCTTAGATATTCATCATTTGATGTAATATTTCTAATATCAGCTGGCAAGAGTGATATTGATTTCTGCCACTAAAACCACAACTACAACTGCAAATCACTGTATAACTAATAGGACAAACATATTTCAGTGTACATTTAGAAAGCCTTGAAAAGTACAAAAAAATTTTGTGATAAAAAATGAAAGCAGTAAACTGAATTTTTTTCCTCAAATACATCACTGTATGCATCTTTTAATAATACACAAGGGAAATCTCCAGAGGGCAGGTGATGAAAGTTTGTCTTGATTAGTTTCTTTTAATGCATATGTAACAACTTCAGAAAACCAATAAAGGTTAAATACATGTATATTGCTAGAACCTTGAAGAACTTCAGCAGGATGGGGTTTTTTTCAGCATTCCTTCATGAAGAGACAGGGAGAAAATATTTAATTTTCAAATTTTTGTGTTGTCCCTTGAAATTTGAAAAAAACCAGTAAAAATACCTATTTTCACTCTTATTCAAACAAGTAAACTCCAATTATTTTCTGAATATACAGGAGCCAGTTTTGAGAATGCAGAATTAGCTTACATTCATATTTCTCCCATCACAATTTATTGTAATGCTGATCAACAGATCTGAGGAAAGACAGTACTCTGGAATACATTTACTCCTTATTTAAACAGTTAAAACTGTAAAACCTAAAGAAAAAACCTGTTCATTAATAAACACATTCAAAATACTTCCATTATGTGGAATCTTTTTCTGAAACACTGCCTTCTTGCAGATTTTTTGTTTTCAAGTTCACTTTCTTTTATCTTGTATTTTAACTTCAGCTTTTACTTCTAAATTCAGAAAATTTATTTGACACTAAAAGTGAAGATGAAGCAGCAATGTTATTTAGATGTGGTCCGTTCATCAAGTAAGAGGCATTCCGAGAGAGAGCAAGCACTCCTCTGAAGTGACTGTGACCCATGGATAAGACCTTGCTTGAGCTGGTACACCTCTGAAATTACTGCAGCCTGTGGAGAACCAATCCTGGAGCATGGGAAAAGTATGAAAAGGAACAAGAGGAAAAAACAAACTACTATGTCCTGACCCCAACCCGCTGTGCTGCAGAGACTGAGTGAGAGAGTTGTTTGCAATGAAGCTGAACCTCAGAGTGAAGCTAAGGCTGGAAAAGTGGCAAAAAAGGTGTTTTACTGTTTGTCTTCTTTGTTTCCCAATACTCAAATCACTAATTAAGTATTTATGCTAATTGACAATAAATTATATTCTTTTTCTCTTTTGTCCATAACAATAATTGCTAAGTGTTCTCTTTGTTTTATCTCCAGCCATGTGCTTTTTCATCTGGTTTTCTGCCAGTTTCCTGTTAAGGAGGGCAAGTGGGAGAGCGGCTGGAAAATTTCAGTGGAAATTTGAGCCTGCAATGAGTGAGACTGAGCTGATGAGGGAAGTAAGGGAAAGTGAAAATCAGTTCCTCACAAAACCACATAAACATCATTAGAAAAAAGAATAAAAGTCAAAACAAATGCAAACCAGGAGTTCACTGTGTAAAAGAAGCAGGAAGGATGATGCTTATAGAAATGAATAAGAGCATAAGAACACAAAATATTTTGATAGGCCAAAAAAAAAAAAGTACTGAGATACATAGGTAAAAAGACAGGGCAGGGTGGGCTCAGTCTCTGAATCTTTTCTTTCAGTGGGATTCTTCATGTTTTCCATATCAGTGAGCTTTCTATAAACCAAAAGTTATGCTTGTATTTATGGATGGTAAAGATGAGCATGCTCCAGCCCAGTAAATATCATTTTATCATTACTGGTAGGAGGCCAGAGACATTACACTGACACCACAAGGTCTCAGGATTTGTCTGAGCTTCTGCTGGACTGAGCTGGTTCCAGCCTATATCAGTTTTCATGGACTGTATATGATATGATAGTACAGATGTAGTTGTGTATTTGCTATATCACATGCTATCTCTGGTTAATAACAGTGCATCCATAGCCCCAGCCTGAGCATGAAGGACACTGTTTGAAGGCACCTGTATATGGATCCCACGGGAAGGAAAATTATTGTTGAAGGAATCATTTAAAAAGAAAAGGCAAGCTGACTATAAGACTAGGGAAGAAGACTCTACTACTGTGGGCATCAAATTCCTCCCAGCAAGGAAATAGTAGTGCTGCCGAAAAAAAAATACCTCCTGTGTCCACCCTGCTTCCTGAGGAAGACCAAAAGTGCTGACTTTAGGACTAGGAGGGACTATGGGAGAAAAAAGGTACCACTCAAGAAAAAAGGAAGATACTGGGGAAGTTCTGACAGTAATTTTTGCCTTTTTTAATGAGTTTTTTTCTATACTAATTAGACAAATCTAGACAACTAGGCAATTAGAAAATTGAGAGCATTAAAACATTAATTTGGCTATCTATTTTTTTAAGCAAATACCCTTTTGCCCCTAATCTTATTTTCAGATTTTTAAAGTAACAAAATCCACCAGTATATTGTTTATGGTACATAAAATCTCTGTTGTACAAGGAAACGTACAAACCAACCCTCTAGAAGCATGGTTATTTTATTAGGAGATCACACCAAGTTTTCTATAAACCATTAGATATGTGTATGTATATGTTCTTTATATATATAGACATATAAAAACTGGATTTTTTTCCTCCGAGGGAAAAATTAACTCTTCTGTGTTATGTCCAGCGCACATAGTAATAAACACAGGAAAGCTACTAAAAGTGTGCCTCTTTCTTTTATTCATTTTTAAAATGTAAAATTGATCAATATTAATCCTATTGATTATGTGCACTTATTTACAGATTTATTTTATGAACTAAACTGCATTACAATTACCGACAAGTAGTTGTCTAGTAATGGTTTTGTCAATAATTGAATGTTTGGAGCTGTCCACTAGAAACTATTGCTGATTATTGAAAGCGGACTCTATTGAATTTTACTCTCCCAGTGGATTTCTGAGCCTGTGGAATTAGTTTCTCTTTCATGAAAAAACTGAGATGATTTGGAAATTCCAAAATCTGTTTTTATTTCTTAATGACTTGGATTTTTGTGTTTTAAATATACAGTCAGTGAAAAATAATTCATCCTTCTGGAAATAATCAGTTCCTTGAGATGAAACTAAAGTTTTAGTTCAAATTCTGAGACTGAATTTTCTGAAAATGTCATAGCCATATGTATTATATCATTGTGCTTGAACTTGTATTTATGTACCAAGTGTACATAAATAAAGATGCAAAATTTTCTCAAGTGCAATCATTACAAAACATTTTTGCCTCTTCTTATCACATCATTTGGGGTTTTTTTCATTCATTTCATTTATTTCTGAAATCTTTAGATAGAAGATTTTGATTATATAATATGCTTTAGGCTTAATTAAATTATCTGAGAGGAAGATTGTTTAATGTTTCCTATCTGAAAGTAACTGAGCTAACACTCAAAACTACAGAAAACTGTTCAGCAAAAAACAGGAGACCTGGTTTTTATTTGGAAGGTTTGAAGGAGGGTAGGGGATAAAATGCTGCATAAAGTTTACCACACGCATTGAGCAGCAGTAGAAATCATTAAAAACATTTCAAGTGTACTTAAACTAAAAAGTATACATTTTTAAAGGAAGTAGCCTTCCCATCAGGTTCTGGTTTAAACATCAATATTTTCAAACTCTATTATTAATAGGATTGTCTCTGAGAAGAAAAGGGAAAAAGGTTTTAGAGACAATTTGGCTAAGTCCAAGATCTTCCTACACACTCATGAAGTCAGTGGGATTTTCAGCATATGAAGGGGTTTCTATTCTGTTTGTGCAATGTCAGTGACTATGTATTTTGTCTCTGTTCTTTTCCCATGTATTTTATTTGCATTACACCATTTAGCGTCTCCAGTGTCTGGTACATACTACACTAGTTAGTTTTTTGAACAGTTAGAAGACTATTGAAATATGTCTTGTAGCTGATATTTCAAATTCAGGAAATTTTAATTCTTCATTATTTTAAATTATAGTTCATGACATCCCAGACACCATTTTAAGTGATATGGTTTTAAGTATTTTCCATAGAGTTTTCTTGCATCATTCCATTTCCTTCTTTTTCCTTCAGTGACAACTGCACAGGTTTTCTCCTTCAAAATTAATCTCTTTTGTCTTTTAGGCAAAGATAAAACAATCTTTATTAGTTGACCTTTATTGATCAATTACTAATCACAGAATAAAATCTAAAGGGTTGATTTTACAATAAGAACATTGCCAGCTTTTATTGCTTGTGCCTAAAGCAAACCTATGCAAACAAGGAATAAAAGGCACATTCTGTTACAAGTCCAAAAGACCAAGCACATAATGAATAGATCAACAGAATAATCAATAGACTCAGAAAAGGATGAAATAGAGGGTAAGTTATTCTCAGAATTAGTAAGCAGATGAAAGTTCATAACAGCATCTCTAAACAAAACACAATCAGTCTTCTGAAGGAATTTTGTGAAGGAACAAATCTGATAGCTGAATGAAAGTAAACTCAAAGAGAATGAAAGTAATGGCTTAAGTGACTGAGGACATGGGACAAATATATTTGAAGTTGAGTAAACCCACAGATAATACTTAGATTATAAACATCTTTTATATGATTGAGGAGAAGCACAGTGGAGAATATTTAATCTGATTTTACCATGATAAAAATTGTAAGCTTACTAATAGTGTGATAAAACTGGTCATTCTAGAAAGTTACTCATACTCAGCAGATCAAATATGAAAAAGTAGCTCCACAAATTTAATAGAATTCCAGCTAATTTCTGGGAAAAAGACCTTCCACTTTTAAGCCATTTTTTTCTTATGTACAACTTCTGCATTATTAGAGAGATTGAATCCCTGAAGTCTTGTGTTTTGTTTTTTCAATATACATTTAATACTAAATGTATTTATTTATACATCATACAAGTATTTTCAAAATGATTTGGCCATTATCGGTAGGATTTTAAACTCATGCTGAACTGTACTTCCTTCATTAAATTTTTTTTTTCTTTTGTAAGTGTTATCATAGCTCTCTAACTCTTGGAGAATCTCTTTATTCTTAATCGGAAAAGGGAAACAGAGTTTGTTTTACATACAGTGAAATTAATACAGCAGAAAAAATTTGATGTGATATTTTTGTTTTAATATTTTACATGGATCATGGTGGAATAGCACCACACTGCCTCTATTCGATGAACTATCTTTTTTATGAAAGAGCATAATACATCAGAAAGAAATATTTCTATCAGCTGCATGGCCGCTTTCTTTCTATTCCAAAGAAAACTTTCATTTGTATTGCTCATCCCCCAAACACAGCACTCTCATGGCTCACACCTCTGTACACAGTGCATTAATTCTGCAGATTTTGGACTCTTTCATAAACCAGTACTCTCCCTGTTGTGCCCAGCTCTATGACTTTGCCTTCTTGCTGGCTTCTTCACTCTGACATCATTCTGCTTCTATTATTTGCTCTCTGTTTTTCTGGCCTTTAAACTTCTTTCTTTTCCTGAAGAGAAAGGTTGGTCAACGCTGCAGGTAATTTTAGATTCATTTTTTGAAACCTCAGACCTCATATTCCCAAACTGGTATTACAATTATCTCAAGTCAACTGTATGTGGCAGAATGTGTAGCCTGCTGTATAATTTTTTCAGTGCCTATAGTCAGACAAATTTCCAGTGCTTGCTGTGTGCCCCTGTCAATAACTGCAGGCAGTCAGAGCCAGAATGTACGTGCTGGTTTTGGCTGGGGGAGAGTTAATTTTCTTCACAGTGGCTGATATGGGGCTGTGTTTTGGATTTATCTGAACACAAGGTTGATAATATAGATATGTTTTTGTTATTGCTGAGCAGGGATTACACAGACCCAAGGCCTTTTCTGTTTTTCCTACTGCCACACTGGCAAAGGGAGGGCTGGGCATGCATGGGATGCTGGGAGAAGACACAGCTGGGACAGGTAACCCAAACTGACCAAAGGGATATTCCAGATCGTGTGACATCATGTTCAGTATATAAAGGGAGGGAGGGGGTGAAGAAGGAAGCAGGGGGGGATGTTTGAAGTGATGGTGTTTGTCTTGTCAAGTCATCATTACATGTGATGGGTCTCTGCTTTCCTGGAGATGGCTGAACACCTGCCTGCCCATGGGAAGCAGTGAATTAATTCCTTGCTTTGCTTTGCTTTGCTTTGCTTTGCTTTGCTTTGCTTTGCTTGTGTGTGCAGCTTTTGCTTTTCCTATTAAACTGTCTTTATCTCAACCCATGAGTTTTCTATCTTTTACCCTTCCGGTTCTCTCCCCAGTCCCACTGGTGGGGGAGTGAGCAAGTGGCTGCATGGGGCTTGGTTGCTGGCTGGGGTTAAATCATGAGAATATATTTTAGTTTTTCCTTTGTGTACTCATGCAGATCTTTAAAGTCATATACAGGGTAGGGTTTAGATAGCTATGGATCTGCCAAATATTGAGTGTTTTATCTTTTTGATGACATCAAGGCTGTCAGAAATTCACTGCTTTTGGATGGGACCAAGAGTAAGAAATATTGTTCTTCTCTATGATGTGTCATGGTATTTGAATTCTATCAGAAAATAAACAAAAAAGAAATGGAATAAAAACCAACTCTTTAGAGCCAAATTCAGATAGAAATTCCCACTAAAACTGAGTATAGTGTAGAATGGAGGCAGTTAGTGGGGAAATGCTTTCAGTCTGTTTTGAGATCTGCAGATGTACCAAAGGAAACCAAGCTAACAACATGAGCAAAAAACTGGGAGATACAGGATAAGCTTTTCACAACATAATAGAGAAATACTGTGAGAGGTAATCTCTATTTCCTGCCTAGAACTATGTGAAGCTTCTGGAGAAGCCACGTTTTCTGCACATACTGATTTTCATCAGACACCATTTGTTCTGCTGCTTTTACCAATGGGAGTGGTCACACAAAAGAATATTCAGAGCTCACCATGGCTCCTTTCCTGATGTGTCTGGCCATGACCATGTTCCATACTGTTCCACAGTGATGCTTTGCTCTATGCTTTCATGACCACTCTTACTTCTCAACAGAATGATTTCTTTAACACCAAATTCATTAAAAAAGAACCTGTGAACCAATTTTAACTAAAGGAGAACTTAAAGTGCCACCATATGTTAGTACACTGTTTAATTATGTGCCTACAAAAAGGACACTACAGTAGCTTGAGCAACTATTTGGTTTAAAAAAGGGTATGCTTTTAATAAGTTTTACTGGAAACACTTTTTGACTTGGTCTTTCCCTTTTAGGTTTCAGAGTACATATAAATACTGAATTCAGTATCTACCACAAGTAGATAAATCTTCCTGTTGAGGCTTTTAACTCATCCTGCCCTGTCCGCCACCCAACACGTATGGGAAAGATCACCTGTTTGCTCCAATCACTTAGTTACTGTTTATAACTCTACAGAGAGATAACTTTAAATGACAGTATTGAAAGTGCTATTTTTCCACTTTGTGCTTCAGTTTTACTGAACTTAAATCCAGTTCAGGCAGTACCTTAAATCATCTGATATTTTTTATATCCAGTGTTGAATATAACTTCATACATATGCAAAATCAGTAGACTGTGCTTGATCATACATATATATCTGTATGAATGTGAGTGAGCATATATTTACAGTTAGATTTATATTGATATGGTAGAAATGATAGTCCTTCCTGCAGCTTTACAGTCCATTTCCACCACCTGCCCTTTTCAAACACATGCCTGCTCCTTCTAGTAGAATAAACCTAGTATTAGCAGCAGTAATATTCAAGTTTGCCTTCATTGCTAAACTAGCTTTTTAGTCAGGGCTTAAATGTATACAGACCTTCATGTTTTTCACGGGATGCTTATAAAGTGACATCCTCTGATTACATTATATCCTGTAGCAATTTGGCAGGATGGTATTGAATCTGTATGTGATTGTTAAGTTGCTTAAGCAGACATTGTTCTTCTTTCTCTTCCATTATAATTTTCCATGCATTTTTCCAAAAAAGTTTCTTTTTCTTTTGGTAAGCAAGGAAGTATTGTAGTCCTTCAAGAAGCTACTGATTTGGTACAGATAGGTATTTCATGCAGGACAATGCACACAACACTATCTAACTATATCATCTAATACAAGATATCTGGGATAAAGATACTAGTGCTGTAAAAATCTTGCAGAGGAAAAAAAAAGAAGAATATTTCATTTATGAATACAGAAATAGTACTTCCTAAATTTTTCTGGAAATAATGAAGTTGATTCCTTTTAGCTTTCATGACTAATTTATTAATATTATGCACAGATCAGAATTAATCATAGTTTGGAAATATTTATTTGTATAAATATATACAAATTTACAGTTCCAGAACTACTGGATATCACTAACTAGAAAAACACCAAGGTCTAGATATTCTGGTAAAATTGCAAATAGTTTTGACAACAAGATTTTTACACATGAAGATGAAGTATGAATGCGTTTGTCTAAATTACTAGATTTTTTCAGATACAGCTCTTGCAGTTTCTGCCCAGTTATTGCTCCTCAGCTGAGAAGTACACATTTGACATTTTGTGGTATTGGCAATCTATATCATCATTGCTTCCTCTTGCTGTAGTAGTAAATGTGAAAGAAAATGCATTCATTTAAATAGGAAGAGAAGGCATTCTCCAGTATAAAGTCTTTTGCATACTGACTTGTATTCCCTAGCATTGACTAAACGGGTGGCCTTTGCTAAATATTATCTCAATATCTGAAAGTCCCACCATCCATTGCTCTCAGAAAATTTACTCCACCCCAGCCAAAACCAGCACAGTTTGCTACTGTCATTCACTCTTTTTAATCTGTAGTGCAAATAAGAACATAAAGAAGTTTAAATTGCCAATTATTTTGTTTATTTGTGTTTTCCCTTAAGCACTTTATACCAAGCATGCTTGTGAGAGTAATTGCTAAGTTACATGTACTTTCTTAGTCTTGAAAGATAACTAAGCTGAATGATTCCCTTTATGTGGATAAATTTCAGCTAATGGAACCCCAGCTAAAGGACTCATTATAATAAGAATTAAGCCATGATATCCTTCTAAGGAAAAATAACCAATCAAACAAACAAACAAAAAACCCCACCAAGAGCAAGAAGAAATCCAGACTACTGAGAGGAATTATATCATTAATGCCTTGCAATAAAGTATCTCTGCATTCATTCTGTTTCCTGTGTTTACTACCCTCTGATTTCTGAGTAGCTATCAGTAAAGTTCACATCAATGCCAGCAATTTGCATTCAACATCAAGGGCAGTGTCAGAAACTGCAGATATGACACCCAGTCAAAGAACTGACTGAGACATAAATCTATAGAGATAGATCTGCAAAAAATACCTGGACAATGACTATTCCAACAGTACATCCAAAAGATGAGTTGACAAATGCTCAGTATGTTACAGACAAACCTTCCTGACAAAGGGGAGTCATACCATAGGGTAGAAATGGCAGACAGGAGGAATTCTTTCCATCTGTCTATCTATCTATCTATCTATCTATCTATTTAATTATCTCCAGCTATCCAGCCATTCAGCCATCCATTTATATATATATATATATCTACATTTATATATCTACATTTATATAAATCCATTCTACTTTTCAAAGTTTATATATAAACAATAAAATATAATCCCCATTAATCTTGTTTACAAAGTTCATGATTCTATTCAATTGAAGAAATAATGATGACCCTGTTTTCATACAATTTATAGAATCAAAAACTTTTCCTAAGGTATTTCTGAGATCTATCCTAGATTCTAAGACTTCCGTCTGATGCATTGTATCAGGAAGCACTCTGAATCCTTTGGAGTTGCTTACTAATGGCAAAGAGATTATAGCAGAATTCAGATGAAATACTATTTACATCAAACCTAATACTTTATTCTAAAAGGAAGAGAATTCAAGGTTGTAAATAGAAAATATGATAGGAAGTAACAATACCCAATATTTAGGCTTCGAGCATATAATATACAGCAAGAACTTTTTTCGGTCATAACTCTTGAACCAAGGATCTGGCAAATATTCAAAACTGTGTTCCGGAACATGATATTTTTTCTGGATTTTGTTAGCATAAAACACTCAATAAATCTACAACATTTTTCACTTTTTAACTATTGCTTTTTGAAAACAAATTTCTTGAACAAAATGTGATAAATAGATCAACCTTTAGTCTGTCACAGACTAAGCCTTGGCACTGAGCACATTACATTGATTATATTTAGACATGTAACCTTAAAGACTGAAATTTAATTCTGTTCTGACAGTTGATGAAAGTACTTAAATCAGTCATTGTTGATTCCTCTTATTTATTAGTCATGGGATGCTATACACCACTTGGATATTCCTAGAAATAATATAGAAATGTTGGAGGTTTCCTAGGCAGCCGTCTTCTCTTCCTTCCCCTTTTTCCTCTTAAATGAAAAATCCAGGTTTCATTGCCTGTTGTTCCTCTGTACTGAAAGTTTGAACTAGTTCAATCTGATAACAGAAACATAAGCCATGAAAAATTAATGGTACCAATCTCAATTGCTTTATAACGTTGAATAAAAGAAACGTACATAGATTTCAACCCATAGAAGAATATTTCTGACGATCACCGATGCTAATACAATGTTAATGTATTGTTAAATGTTATGTTAAAGTAAGTGAAGGTAATTAGCATGCACAGACATAAAATATCAAATCGCTGTTGGTAAACAGCTCATGCCTTTTGAAAATCCCCCTCCAGAAATGGATGATGTGTGAAGAAGACCTGTTTGTGCTTATATGTTATACATTGTTCACAGAGCTCAGAAGTAGAAACAGGGTGAATGTTGTGGTACTCCCCTCTGGAATATTATGTGACACTGTATATTTCACACAAGGAGAGGATCAAGGCCATCGGACTGGAAAGAAATGAAGTAGCAACACATTCTCAGTTACAGTCTTGTGATCTGCCGTCCAGCTTGGCTGCTTACTGCTGGATCTTTGCCCTTGGTCTAATTTTTGTCACTGACCCATGTCTCTAAAATCCAGTTATCCAAGTGAGCTACATACTTTTGACCCATCTCCTACTCTTCATAGCACTCGTGCACAATCAGAAGCATCTGGCCTAATCTTTTGCCCTAAAAGGATTCAAACATGACTTTTCAGAATAAAAGAAATCAGTGATGTATAGAGAGACTGGTGACACATCCTGGAAGTCTGTAATTGTCTAAATGAATTGAGTAAAGAAGAAAATGACACACATTTGCTCCCTAATGGTCTTTGAATTAACAAAATTTTGGCAAGAGTTTTAAAAATGAACCCTAAATTAAAAAAATATATATACTGTTGATGATCCTCAATTTTTATACCTCAAAGCTCTCTAGAAAGAAGAGCACTTAATCTCATTTTAAACACTGAGGAATGGGTAACAGGAGACTCAAGACCCAAAGTGATACAACTGAGTGAGATTTTTAAAAGTAAAATTATTCATGAGATATTATTATAATACATTTAGTATTTGTGCCATGTAGATAAATAGATGAACCTAAATTCTGTGTGAATATTCCTCTGTCCTTGTACTCCATACATTTTATGTTTGGTTCATTGCTTGCTTGGTTCATCTTACATGTGTTTAGCAATAGTTAAACAGGGTATTAAGAATGCTGAGTTACCTCCCCTCCCTCCCTGCTCCCTCCCTGCTCTCTAAACAATAAATTGAGTTTTAAATAAATAATTCAGATTACTTCTATAAAGCCTTGTTTGTTTGCTTGTGGTCTGACTTAGTCTTTAGTCATTAAAGTTAATGTTAGTGCACCTTCAACACTCTCTACTGCGCTTTAAGTTTATCAGAAGGCACTGCTGATGGAATGTAGTTTTATGATAGCTATAATACCACCCCATAAAAAGTAGATCTATTCTGACTAACTTCAGCATCTGACTTCCTCTTAAATAGTTGGCATCCTGGGTGAGATTTGTTTAATCTCTGGAATGTCACATCAGGATGGCAATTTATCTCAGTCCAAATGAATACCCTAAGTAGATCAGATGAAGTAGCCCCTGGAGAGGGCTATAAAAAATTCTACGTTTATAGTTACGGATATAGACATCTATGCTTTAAAGCTAGCTGTCTTTTAGAGGTTTGAGGTTTCTTGATACAACTTTCACCTCTGATATTTTCCCTTTTAATAGATGCTTAAATGAGAAGTGTTTTCACTCAAAGTCTTCAGAAGTACTCATTTTCATTGACTACATAGGGAATGCAGGCATCTACTTCCAGAAGATGCATCTATTCTACCTACTTAAGTTGTGCCTCAATAATATAATTTTTCCTCTGTGCATGTGTCCATATTTTTCACTGTGTACCTGAAAATTTTCAAAGTGTACCTGAACTGAAAGTGGCTAAGACTTAGTATTTTCTTGTACATTTAACAAGTTGTAAGAATTAACTGTAACGAAATACAAAATTTTCACTAAGTATGGAAGCCCTAGATAATCAATATTTTTAATTAGTTTTCAAAAGACAAAAAGATAAATAAGAGTAACTCCTAATAAGTGACATTAGTGTGAATTCCTTTGACTATATTTTAAAGCTGTTGTGTTTCTCTTCCCCTAATATCTAAGGCATGTAGAACAACTAGTTATCAGCCTATTGTTTTTCATTAAGCCAAAGAAGGGGCAGGGCTAGAAAGTATATTTTCAGGTAGAGAAATAGTTTCAGGAATACTGAAAGATACTATGTGACCTCTTGAACCTGCAAAGTGAATGTGCAATAGCAGCAATAACAATACTAAGATGCCTTATTTTAGAGGTTATTGAATTCAGGGATAACTTGAATGTGTTTGATTAATTAATTGAATTAAATTGCAGTCTTTCCTCCTCTTATAATCTTAAAAGTCCTACTCTGAAATGCAGTTGATTTCCTTCCCTAATACTTTCCAACATTCTCTTAAATGGTACTGAATGTTTGGTTGTTGTGGTTTGATGCTGGCTAATTGCCAGGCACCCACAAAAAACTGTCCACTTATTTTCCTCTGCCACAGCTGAGCGGAAAAGGGGAAATTAACATGAAAACTTCATGAGTTGAGATAAGGATTAGGGGAAAAAACATTTCAAGGCAAAACAGGTTCAAAACTTAAACAGTATAAAGAAGATTTATTATTAACAGAATTAAAAGTAAAAAGGGTAATGAGAACTAAAATAAACCTTTAGAACACTTATTTTCTTCCCAGCCCCCTCCCTCTTTCCCACTGACAGCACAAGGAGACAAAACATGAGGTTTTGGTCAGTCTTTCTCACTTTCTAAGAATCGTTCTTCAGTTCTTTCCGGGAAAGGAGTTCTTTATTTTTTGTGCTGTGGGGTCCTTCCCATGGGAGACAGTTCTCTGTGAATTTCTCTAGTGTGGTTCTAATTTTCACAAACAGCAGTCCGCCTGACCTGATGTAACGTGAGTCCCTCCCAGTGGCCAAGCAGTCTTCCCACAGCTGCCCAGCGTGGGTCGTTTTAGTTCCTGGGGTTTAGTCTTTTAAGGATAAGCTGTTCTAGTTTGGAAGCAAGGGTTCTCTTTATCTCTAGAAGCAAGGGTCTTCTCCCTCTGTTCGAGTTCCTCACTAGGTTACAGATTTCCAGCATCCATGCGCTCCAGCGTGAGCACTCTTTCTCATGGGCTGCGAGTGGATCTCTGCATCCCCCCACGCCCCTCATGAATTACAGGGAAACAATTTGTTGTATCACAGTCCTCACCACGATTTCCAGAAGAATCTCAGCTCCGACGCCTGAAGCACTTCTCCCCCCTCCCTCCTTTCACTGAGCTCGGTGCCGCCATGTTGGTTCTCCTCGGGTATCTTCACTTTTCCTTTTCTCTGGCTCGAAAGAAAATTGTTGTCCATAGGTATTATTGTTCTCAAGTCCTATCAATTGAAAAGTTCTTATAGAGCTTCACTGCTCTGAAAAGTTTGATCTCGTCTGCGTTCCATGTCAGGAACTGTTTGCTATGTTTCTGTTGCTGGCCACGTGGTCCCTGCCAGCACTGCATAGCCAGCTCTTGCTGCGCCGCTCCCAGCCTCGGGAGGGCCCCATCCCCATCCACCACCCCGCTCCCCCTGCCGGGCCTGGGAGGGCTCTGGCTGCTCGCTTTCGGCCGCGCTGCCCCGGCCGCATGGGCGGCCCCGGTGCTGGTCCTGGCCACACGGTCTCGGCCACGTAGCTGCTCACAGTGTCGGGATGGCTTCCCTGGCGGCAGGGCGCCAGCCGCTGCGCCGGAAAAGGCCTCGGTGACCGAGCCGAGAAGGGGTCCAGTGGCCCCCTCACCACCCCTCCGGAGAAGAAAGAGAGCTTCCCACGGTTTTTCGTTACTTAAATATGTCATCACAGAGATGTTACCAACTTCTCTAATTGGGCTAGTAACCTGCCTATCGTCAGAGCCTTCAGCAATTGGCTCTGTGCTGGACATAGCAGAAGTTTTGAGCAGCTTTTATCCACCCACTAAAAACCAGGCAGTGTTAAACCTACACATTGGTCTCAGTTAAAAGAAATTGAGTATGTATGTGTGCACAGTTTGGAAATGTGTGGAGGCAGCCAGTGTGGTGCCCTGCCACAATACATTTGGCATTCCTTTTCTAGCCCACTGTCCCTGGAGCCGTAGGCCCTGTAAGTCTCTGAATCTAACCCTAACCCTAACCCTAACGCTAATGGATTCTTGGTGCTGCACCTTGGTCCCAGTCAGAATGGGTGGCCTAGACTGGGAAGTAGTGGCAGACTGCTCTGACAGGGAAGGGCTGATCTCATCTGAGATGAAGCAGTTTCTTCCTTTTTGGGTTTCCTTGCTATCTCTCAGCTGTTTAGATCAAGAATGTGCATCTGCTTCTCTCTTCTTATGAAAACACAGGTGGCTTAATCTAAATTTTTCATATGGTCACAGGAATGGAGTGACACAGCAGTCACAGTTGTGCAGTGCTGAGCCAAGGCATCCTCTGAATGTCACTTTGATGCCCTCTTCTACACCCTTTTTTGCTCTTCCATAGATCCTCTCCTGTTGCCCCTGGAGTCTCCTGTCTTCAAAGATACTCCATTCATGTGTCTGCAGTAGAAACTCTCAGAGCTACTTCCCACGTGTCTCACCAAGACCCTCTCCACCACATGTCACCACAGTGATTTCGTGATTTTCTTTATCTCTGGAATAAAACTGTATCACTGCTCACTATTGCTCTCAGTAATAACTGGCTGTATTTTAACATGTACCAAGGAAGCTGACATTCAATGCATGTGCAAAGAAACTAGGTATTTCAGCAAAAAAAATCAGCTAAACACAAAATCTGTATGGAAAATGACCAAAGAAATATTAGAAGAATTATATTTGTACAGTTATATTAGTAGACATTTTGTTACAAAGCTAGTTATTGATTTTTACTGAAAGTACACCAGTATTTGTGGATGTTTCATGAGACACTCACATGTATTTATTAAAGACCAGCTTGCTTAGGCATACAATAAATGGGCAGTTTTCTCACCTAACATTAATCACCTTCGAATCATTGCCTTAAACTCAGTCATCTAATTCACACTTCTCATCTAGGTCTGCATCTGTAGTCAATGTGCAGATTCTAGTGTTTACTTTCTTTTTTAAAAAAGTCTCCATGTAATCGTTTTAAAGGATCTAATTAAGTCACTTCAAACTCAGACAATTTTCAATTTTGATTTCTTTTTCTGAACACAGAGTTTGCTTTTCATAGTCTTAAGCAAACTGTTTAGTCTATGCCTACACCTAGACTCCTCTGCTAAACCCTTTGAGTCCCAAACCCCCTAGCCTAAACCCATTACTTGTCTCTGTTAATGTGATGAAAAAAATTAGTTACAGAATTGTATAATGAGAAATTCTTGTGAGTAGTAGTAGTGCAGTTATTTCCTCATAAAGAAATAAACTTTGAGGGGCAAAAAAAGAAGGAACTTGATGAAATAATTTAGCAGTGCTCTCACTTTATGAAGAGAAACAGAAAGGATAGTCATGACTGATCCAAACCTACTTAGATATTAAATACATAAAAAATAAATTCTACTCTAGTATGGATTAGACAGATATAGCTACCTCTTCTTTTCCCCTTAATAACTGTAGGCCAGAAATAATTTTTGTCAGGTTTTTAAAAAAAATTAAACATTTTATACTTATACTAGTCACAAGATTGTTAAAGCATGTCCGATTTTTTAGATTGTTATTTTTCTCTTAATCCTGCCTAAATTCATCTCTGTAATCTTCTGTTAAACCCAAATATTTACACTTTGATCTACAGGTACACACACAAAAGATTTGTTTCGGCAACAATGAAGAGTGTTGACTGGTAAGAGTTGCTAGAAAATATTTGCTAGAAGATACAGTTCTGCTATGTGTAATGTAACTATCAAATAATCTCCCTGAATATTGTTGTGAATACATAATTTAATATCTCAAGAGAAATTATTTCATGTGTTATTAATGTCTATGATGGCATTTTCAGTCAACTTGCATTAATTTCAACATTCTGTATTATGATAAACGTATATGTGTGTGTGCATACATTTTATTTCTCAGCATCCAATATTTCTTCTTTCAGTAATATTAAAAACCACATACAAAATTCTGCATTTAGAATCAGTTAGGCTCAAAACAGTGTGGATTCTTTCAAAATCAGAGCTTGTTTCTAAACACAACAATGCAAATTATAGATGAAAAGGATACGTAAATAAAATTTTTGTTTAGTTCCTGGAGAATGATATAGAAAAATGCTGTCAAACTTGCTTAGTCACTTGAAGATCCTTTAGACCCTAAAACTGAAGATCATGAGCATGCATGTGTTTACTGCTGCAAATGTCTAGATAAAATACAACAAAATGCAAAAGAGACTTAATGTATTCAGTATGGTTAGAACAAGCTGTACTTTGCAATTCATAACTCTGTGCTGTGTTACTTCAGTTACTTCACTTAAAATCAAAGGCTTTTGAATAAATTTTCAAGGAGAACATTTTCTAAGAGATAAGAAGACCTGGATTTAAATTTCTGCAATGGCATTCTTCACATCCCAGGGGATTACCACAGTCACCAAACCACCAGATATTTTGTTTAAAAGTATGTATTTCATGTCTGCCACTGAAAGCAGGCACTGTGCAGCTGGGAGTGTCAGAGACATGGCACCAGCACATTAAGCATTTCGTAACTCTGTAACACAAGATATATAATGTCAGCAGTACGTAAAATGTTACTGTAAAGGAGACTGGCAGGATAGAACCACAAGCAGGGTTCAGGAAAATGTATGTAAGCAATTAAATCTGTAAAAGGAAAGCAAAGAACGTAGAGTAAGAAGAAACAGTATTTGGCAAAATGCTAACAAGTACAGGTACTAGAAGATCATATTTGATAATCTTAACAGGTAAGATCATGTCACTTTTGTTGAAGAGAGATCTGTGGAACACAAAACATCAGTGAAGAGAGAATCAAGATGGGATAGAATGAATATTCCTATTTTGGTTCCAGCTTCCCTTGACAAAGAGTTCTCAGACATGGGCATCTTGATCTCAGAGAGATAAGAGTTGTAGCTGTCAATTCTGACTATACAGTATCAGCTACACGTTGCTGCTGGCTTAAGTTATAAGTCGACCTTTTTATAAATGTAGTAATAATAATTGGCAATGACTAAGAAATAGGATTGGCAACGTTTATTGCTAATGAATAGCAACACAGCAAACTCTTATTCTGACATTTAAAACTGGCTTCATCTGTCCATCATTTCTATCCATAGTGATTTCTGATTTCCTTACTGTTTGCATACATTATACGTATATATAATGTAAGTATATATGTAAAATGCATACACAGTTGTTGAATGTAAACATTGCACATTTGCAGAATATATTCAGTTATAAGAACTTATCATTTTAGAAGCCAGGCTAGGGGGCATCCAAGTTCTAGTACAGCCCTTTCTGGATATAGCTCTAAAATAGCAACAGGTGAGCACAGACATCACCACTGTTTATTTCATCACCTCTGGAGGTTATCTCCATATATTTGCACTCTTCGTGAACAGTGCCCAGTTACAAAACCAGGGTCTTAAAAAGTAACTATATTTGTCTGGCTTTCTCTGTTCCACATGGCTGGAGGTGATTATCTAAACCTGTCTCAGCAAAGCTATGGATGCCACCACAGTGCTACTTTAGGTACCCAAATAAACTTCAGTCTGAAATTTCAAGTCCTCAGGTGTATCGTGTGTCTCAAAATACTGTTACGGGAAAAGGAGAATACACTGTTAATATGCAGGATTGACTGTTGGTTCAGTTAATCTTATAGCAGTGTTTTAGTCCAAATTACATGATCAGTGTAGAAAAACCACACCAATGCCAACAGAGTTAAAATTTTTACACAGAAATGCCTTCTTTATAGCCACTCCTTCTTTCTGACATTATATTCACCTTCTCAGTGTACTTTTGGATACTTTCTCAGAGGAGAAACACAAGTTGCCAGCATCCAGAACTTTTTCCTGGGAGGAAGAAGATTGTCATGGTGAAGGAGCTCTTCATTATCATTAGAGGCTTCTGCCTGTTGCTCTGTTTGTATGATTTTTTGCTTGGTGGTTTGATTTTTTTTTTGCATCAGTCTGCTGATCTCTTGTGCTCCCAGCTAAGGTCTGAAAGTTATGCATCACCTCCTTCAACTTATGTAACCTACTGGGCTTCACTGCACTTAAGAGTGTCAGAACTTTACCACATTAGTTATTCCTGGATTTTCAGCTATAATAACTTTATGTTTTGGCTCAAGTACCAGTTCTGCAGCTAACCACAGAAATTTACTGGTCTTTTAGCATACTTTGCAGCACCTTTTAACCTTATCACCCTGTATTTGATTTTGCCAAATGTTGTTTTGGGAAGTCACTTTGGCAAAACTAATGGTTTGAAGAATCTCTAAATCTCTCCTCTTCCTGAGATTTTTTTGTTTTTATGTCCATTTGATCCCTGAAAAAGTATGTCTCAATTGCAATCTCACGTTTTCTTCTAAAAAACCCCTGATTTCCACCTTGATATACCATAGTTGTGATTTAAACCTGGTAACTGTACGTGATTGTACGTATGTAACTGTAGCAGAACAATCTCATCTAAAAATCTATAATTGGTTTTCTTGTAGTAGTTTCATTTCCTGAAAACTGTAATCAGTAATGCCTATCTTTATAGGTTTTTTATAAGAAATTTTCATGATTTTTACAGGAATGGCAAAGGACCTACTTCAGACACTGTTAAATACGTCCAGCTAATAATAACCAATGAGAAATCGACACCGTCTTTTAGAAGTTTATTTATGTTGAGGGTTTTTTTTGGCATTTTGGGCTCTTCTGTGCAATGCAGCAAGTTGCTAGTTAATTGTTTTGATAAAAGATTTACTTTTATTTTGCAAAATATATTGATAGTTCTCTTCCTATCAGGAGAAAATGCAGCTGAAATGTACGCTGAAATGTACACTTCTCTGTTTCTGCGTCTGAAAGGAAAAACAGCCTAAAGAGGCATCAATAGTGTTCAAACAACCTGAATTCATATGTATTACTTGATCCTGACAAAAATTTGAATAGGCTGAATCCTGGACTAACTGAAAGCTGAAAAAATATTTACATTGTAGGAATTAAAATTTCTTTTTGTTGTACTATTTCTGCTGCATTCAGGGAAAACATATTGTATAGCCTTTATAATAGGTAGTACTGCATCAGAAAAAAACCTCATACCACAGGGAATTCCTTCTAATTGGAACAGTTTAGCAAATTCATCAAGGAAAAGACAAAAAACCAAACAATTTTAAAAAACGTTTATCCTAGTGTCATGGTTTGACATTGGCCCAGCACCAGGCACCCATGAAAGTCAGTCATTCATGCTGCCCTGACGCAGCTGGGCAGAGGAGAGAAAGAAACAAATTTACAAAGGCTTCGTGACTTGAGATAAGGACTGGGAGAAAACACTTCAAGGGCAAAACAGGCTTAACTTAAAGTTACAAAGTGAATTTATTACTAACAGAATCAGAGGAGGATAATGAGAAGTAAAATAAACCCTTAAAACACCTTTTCTCCCCAGCCCCTCCCTCCTTCCCACCAACAGCGCAGGGAGACAGGGCACAGGGGTTTGTTCAGTTCATCACCAAGATCCTCTTCCGCTGCTCAGAGAGAGGAGTCCTTCCCCTGCTGCACTGTGGGGTCCTTCCCATGGGAAACAGTTCTCCATGAACTTCTCCAGCGTGGCTCCCAATCTCTCAAGCAGCAGTCCTGCCAAAACTGCTGCAAAATGAGAACCTCCCATGGGCAACTGTCCTCCCAAAACTGCTGTGGCGTGGGTCACTCTTCCACAGGGTGCAGTCCTCCAAGGACAGGCTGCTCCAGCCTGCAAGCAAGGGCCCTCTCTCTCCAACGGGTCTCCCACTGGATCACAGCCTCCTCCAGGCATCCACCCGCTCCGGCGTGGGCACCTCCCCCACGGGCTGCGGCTGGATCTCTGCATTCCCCGGGGACCCATGGGCTGCAGGGGCACAGCTGCTTCACCATGGTCTGCACCACGGCCTGCAGAGGAATCTGGGCTCTGGTGCCTGCAGCACCTCCTCCCCCTCCTTCTCCCCTGACCTTGGTGTCGCCAGGTTGTTTTCCCTCACATGCTCTCACCTCCTCCTCTGCTCTGACTAGAAGCAAAACCCTGTGACTTTGTTTTGATTTTCTTCTTAAATATGTCATCCCAGAGGTATTACCAGCCTCTCTCATTGGCCCACTTCTGGCCAGCAGCACGTCCATCTTTCAGAGCTATCAGAGACTGGCTCTGCTGGACATGGTGGAAGTTTCCAAGAGCTTCTCACAGGAGCCATCTCTGTGCCTCCCCTGCTGCCAAAAACCAGGCCGTGCAAAACCAATACACCTAGTTAGCAGAAGCATACAGAATGAATGCCCCATATTCTTTTTCTTTACACATAATTAAAATCTTTTTTTTTTTAAATATATTTTCCAATTTGGCTGGTAAAAGAAAGTTTCACTGTCCTCCTTATACATTGATAATATATTGCAAGAGCTGATTCGTGAAGAACTAATAGTGACACTTCTGCACTTTTATTATTATAAAAAAGCAGGGTCTCTATTGTCTTTTACAATGAATTAAGAAATATAATCATGTAGACTACTACATTTTTTCTTATTATCCTTAGAGGGAGTAGCGTACTTGTCATCTCATTATTTCTACAGGATGGCTGTAAGTATATATGTAATATTCATGTGAATTTTACTGAAGTGGAAGAATATATTTGAGTAATCTCATTTTTTCTGCTATATGGTTGTAGGATTACATACATAAAAATTCCGTGACTACACTTGGTGGTAAGACACATAATATTGAAACTTGCAAGCATTTGCTTTTAATGAGGTTTGAATTAGACAAAAAGATTCAAAGTTGCTCAGCTATTTCAATGAACTTGTGTAGAGACCAGTGGGCCTGTTAACAGAGGAACCATGAGGGTCCCCTGGAGGGGAGAACCCTAAGAGATCCTCCCAGTTAGTGTGACGGAAAAGGCCTCTCCCAGGCTCCTTTGTTTCATTATGTCGATGTACCCCAGTTCTCTTTCCCCGGTTGGCCAGTTGGCCTCCCTGCCCCTTTCTACCCTATACATCCCTGATCCAGGAACTTCTCCCTTCCCCACTCTCCCACTGGCCCTTGTTCCTTTGCCACTCCCTCAGAGTTTCCTCATTGGCTCCCGTACCCTAGCCCCACCTGTGTACTGCCCTCTTGCTCTCAGATCACTGGTCCCTGATGCTCTCTCTGCCCCCGTATATAATGCAAGACCCCCTACCCCTTCCACCCCTCCCATTGTTCTGTGTCTTCTGTCACTGGAAACCTTCACGCGTGTGGCTGAATAAACCTCTCCCGTGGAACTCTATAGGGAGACCCTTCCCGTCTCTTTGCCGTCGACTTGTTGAAGTAGCTATCCTGTGTGTGTATGTGTGTGAGTGTAGTGGCTCTGCCGTGCAGCTTTCTGCTGGAGACGCTTTTGGAACGTTGCGGCACCCACCAGAGCACCTGCCATGACAAACTTGAAATAAAGAATTTTCAAGAGAATATTTTTGTTGCACTGTGAAACCTGTTTTACAAAAAAATTTTGAAGTCCAATTTTTAATATCAGTCATTAGCTAGATTATGGAGAGCCAGAAGCTCATAATGAATAGTAGTTTTTTTCTTTTTTTCTGATTATGTTTAAATTCCCATGCATTTCAATATATGAAATATCTGTAGAAAATTTTCTCTTAGATTCATGATTGTTTCTGTAGAAAGGAAAATTGGAATTTTGTTCTCAAAGGATGTTTTGCTTAGCACATCATGATTTCAGAGCTAAGGTTAGTGAATGTAAGTGGCAATGGCTGTTGCTTGTCTGTTCTTGGACACTTTTGTTGACTGCTATCTTTGTACATGTGTGGTGTCAACAGTGCAATCTCATAAATCCTAGTAGTAACATCTTCAAAATTCTGAGATGATAAAGTTTCTTCAGACAGCATAAATATTACTAGAGTCTGATGACCAAGATGTGCCTAGATTTACTCTCTACAAAGCACAACATTTTTACCAGTATGGCTTTGAAAGATGGCTGAGTTTTTACATGCATGGTCTATATAAATTTTAGTTCCAAAAATTATTCTAGATAAATAGACTCAGACCCCCTTGATCTCTTTTTCATCTCTTTTTGTTTTGCTTTCTTTGTCTTACAATCCCTGCTCTGAACCATCTGGACCATCCACGTGGCCATCCAACTCAGTATCTCAGGGTTGATGATATTTGTTTTCTTTCCTCGCCTTGCTTGGGCAAAGCATGGTTATCGTATTCCAGCCCATACTCAGCACTGAAGCTTGTTGGGAGAGTGAGGAGCTTGTGGAGGTGTTTGTGGCTTGTGAGCCAGCATCTTTGACAAGACTGTTGTGGGATTTGAGAACCTTTTGAAGTGTACTGTACAAAATTAAGGGCTTGTTAGCCTTCACTCATGTGGAATTGTATTGTAAGAATTTAAGGGATTGTTAGCCAACACCTTTTAAGTCTAAGAAGTGGGCTGGTGGCTGGAGTTAAGAAGATGTACAATAAAACAGAGTTCCCTGACACATGGTCCTGGATCTTTGTGCAGCCACATGAAAATTTACTAGAAACATCACACTCCTGCTGGTGGCTTGTGAGAGGGTGATGGCTCTAAACTGAAAGAGGGGAGATTTACATTTGATATTAGGAAAAAATTGTTTTCTGTGAGGCTGGTGAGTCAGTGGAACATGTTGCCCAGAGAATCTGTGGATGCTTCATCTCTGGAAGTGTTTAAGGCCAGGTTGGATGGGGCTTTGCGCAACCTGATCTATTCAAAGATGTCCCTGCCCGTGGCATGGGGCTTGGAACTAGATGGTCTTTAAGGTCCTTTCCATCATTTCCATCATTTCCATCATTCTGTGATTGGAACACTTGTATATACCAGTCTTGTATGGAACATATACAGGAAATTGAAAGTAAAAAAATCTAAAGCCTTTTCTTTGATATTATTCTCACTAAGATTATAGTATTTTGCAAGTTTATTTGTATTCTGTGCCAAGTCTTTTAATTTTCTTTAACTCATGCAATGTATCACATACTGCTAAATGTGACTGGACGTTTCAAATGACAGAAACACACTTACTTGTGCTTCTGCTTTTTTTTTCTCTATTAATATTTCCTGCAATAATAAAATGCCCCATGTACTTTTTTTGAAAGATTTTTTTATAAGTGACTTTGCAGGTTCAAAACATTCTCTACCCAGGACTACTATAGGAGTTAATGTGAACATTGAACTAAATTTTGAGTTAAAATATTGATGTAATGAAAACTTAAAAACCGACAACAACATCAAACAAACAAACAAACAAACAAAAAAAAACCCCCCACCACTAATAACAAAAAAACTAGCCAGGCCCTAAAGTGATACACTCCATTTCAAATAGTTCAGCATTTTCGCAGATATAGAGATTGTTCACCCAAATGTAATATCCAGTCCTTATAAATTTTTCCCTTTTCTGCCTGCCCAATAGTAGTAAATTAATAAAGATTTCAATCAATGCACTACTGTACATATTTCAACCAATTTATTTCAAAAGAGTGAAATATTTAAAATGCAGGTCAGGAAGCCATTAAGAACATCCTTCATCTAAAACTCATGAAAGGCCCCATTTTTTGTTGATCTAGGATAGAATTTAAGTTTGTCAGATCATTGCTTATCAAATTATACTGTCCTTCATCTTTTACATTATTAAATTTTTGCTTCACAAGACCTTACTCAGTCTTGAAAAGGAAGAAGAAGAATATCTGAGTTGAAGTCCTCTCCTATGCAGGGATAGAAAGAAATTAAATTACTGATTGGGAAAGATTATTTTGAGTACTGCTCAACAGTTCTCATAACTATTCACTAGTATGGCAAAGGCTGTCTGAAAACATTCATGGTGGGCTTTTTTTCAATTTGAGTAGCATATTTAGTGAAACTCTTAATCATAATATGGGGAATGGGTTAACTACTGTCTAGAAACCTTTTGGATGTGTTTAGTAAGACAATAAAACATGCTTTGCATAATGAAAATAAAAACCAGAAGCTAAAAGTCCTGTTTCTATTTCACTGGCATACTGGCAAAGAAATTTCCAGAACCACAGAAAAAATTTATGTAATTCCACATAGTTTGGTAATGTTTTATTAATAAACCACTTTCAGACCATGAAGCAGGTAACCAAGAAGGATTACAGATATAGGTGTCCTATAATAGCTGTTGTCCTGCAAATTTGAATTATTTTTCCTTCTTTTTCACTAGTCAGTAGGAGATTGATTATATTTTTCCCCAGGAAACATGTTTGTCTTCATTGATTGAAACATAAGACTTGGACTTTTATCTTTTTAGCTTTATTCCAAAGTAGAAACAATCTAAAAGTCTTTGTTCTTGTAGGAACTGATAATGACCCTCAACATGTAGCAGTTCTTTTCAATTTAAAAGACTTTTGGTGATCTTTCAGTAGGAGCTGATCATACCTATTGATAGAATCAGTCAACAGTAATTAATCAGGGAAAATCTATGTCTTTGTTAAATATTTAAAATTCCTTTCACTGTTTCAAATATCAGTGTTTGAAAACTGTCATGGTTTCACCCGCAGATATTGTTTAAAGAATGAAGATGTTATTAAGTTACCTGCATCACCTGATTTCTAAGAAAAACACCCAAACAACAAACCCAAAAGACAAACCCCAAATTACAGTCTTACAAGGAAAGTAGAAGGTCAGTGTGTGGTCAAGATTGTCAACACAGTCTGCTGGAACAGGACAAAATTAGAACTGAGATTAAAATGCCCGATGTATGGAGGAGCTAGAAACTCTGCTGAGATTTTCTGTACTTTCTTTTATTTCTGACAATATATTTTAGAAGACTAAAAAAGGATGAAGGCCAATTCTTTTGTGGTATAGCTGTATTCGTGTGGATAGAGTAATTATTTGTAATTGTCTACGCTTTTAGTGACATTGCTATGATGCTTACTAACTTCACTCGAGGCTTTCAGCTGTATAATGTACCTCTCTTACTCACCTTTCCTGGGTAAAGCCTGAATCTCACAGGAGTGCTGGAGCTGAGAGTGCCTAAAATTGTGATGGCCGTCACGCATTACACATGATCTAGAGCATTCATCAAGTGATGTTTGTCTTGTGGAAGGAGCAGGGTGTCATCTCCGACTCATGTCTCTTGATCTAGCAGCTATATGATTGTTATTCTCAGGAGCAGTGTTTCTGAGAATGAACTGAAATAATTCAGAGAAAAAACTAGTCAAAATTTAAACCACTTGTAGAATTAAAGTATCAGATGTATTATAGGCTTAAGGAATATGACATCTGTACTCTTTCATTTTACTGCTTCCTAAGCTCCACTTTAGATGTTTACCACCTCTGTAGAAGAACATGATTTTTTAAGCTAGCTGTTAAATACAGACATATTAATACCTATTAACTGGAACATGAAAATATCAAATGATGTTTTATCCTAAGGGAATTGTTTCAGACAAATTATTATTTTCTTTAAACCACTCCACTGCATACAAGACCATAATTTCATGTCGATGAGGCTTTCATGAACAGACTTGTTTAATTCTGAAGAAATTTAGGTATCTCTGCATGATTCCAGACCAGTTATCATTTCAGGAAGAGGGAAGATTAAGCCAATTATATGGATTTTTTTACCTTCAAAATTTATATAATACTTTGTGGATAGCAGGACTGATAGTGAGGATATAATTGGGACTCTCATATATAACAGAGATTATCAAACTCAATATAAGTGTGGTTTTAAAAAGTGGTACAGGTGCTGACCATTAAATACGGTTGATAAGATGTTAAACTGGTGTCCCATTCTTTGAGTCTAATTCACATTGTATATAAAAATCAAGGTGTATTATTATGAATTTTTGCAAAAAGGAGACACTAAAACTATGCACTCTGAATAGAAATGTAACTGACATCGTAGTTGGTAACTTTATTTTTAACTTTGAAAATTAGAGGAGCATTACTGAAAAACAAGTAACTTTCTTCTGGTTGTAAAAATTTTATGGAAGTCAGTCCTAGAAACTAAGATTTGAAAGTTTTGACCTTAGTTTTTATCTGTCTTCAATGGAATTTATATCACGCAGTAGCTTCTGGCTATGTTTAATCTTTTTAAAGAATTGCTTTTGACTGCAAATCTAATGAGATTATGTTGGGTTGTGATTTTTTTTTTAAGCATTATGCAAAGCTATCCTTAACTAAGAGTGAAAAATTCCAAAGGTCACTACTTTTTATTCATTTTAAATCACTATGGTGGACAGATAGTAAAAAGTATCAGAGGGATTTTTTAAATTATAGAACGGAACTATGGTGTCTTATATTTTCAGGAGTGTAATTAATTAATCCTACATTTACTTGTATCCTGAAACTTGCAGATTTTTCCTGAACTCTTTACTCAGTTTGGATTGGTGAGGCCGCATCTTGAATCCTATTTTTGGTTTTCACCACAAAAAAGAAATTGAGGTGCTGAAGCACATTCAAAGAAGAGCAACAAAGCTGGTGAAAGGTCTGGAGCACAAGTCTTAGGAGCAGCTGAGGTTGTTTAGCCTGGAAAAAAGGAGGCTCAGTGGAAACCTTATGACTCTCTACAACAACCCAAAAAGAGGTTGTAGTGATGTGGGGGTTTGTCTCTTTCCCTAGTAGCAAGCAACAGGACAGGGAGAAATGACCCCAAGATGCTTCAGAAGAGTTTTAGATCATATATGAGGAGAAATTTCTTAATGGAAAGGTTTGTCAAGCATTGGAACAGGCTGCCCAGGGATGTGGTTGAGTCACCATCCCTGGAGGTATTTAAGAGACATGTATTTGTGGTGCTGAGACACTTGGTTTAGTGGTGGACTTGGCAGTGCTAGGTTTACATTTTGATGCAATAACCGTAAAGGTATTTTCCAATCTAAAAATTCTATGATTTTATCCTTATTTTAAGAAAATAGTTATAATAATGAGGAAGTAAAATAAGCAGAATCCGCTCTGAAACTATCAGGTGGCATTACTGTTACCTGAAAATATTTCTTCTCATGATTTTGGTGAATTGTTATTATTGTTATTCATATATATTAATGCTGGAAACTAAAAGATCAACTTAGAATGGTGCTGCATTGCTCTCATTATGCTATGTAAGGTACAGTACACATACTTCAGAAACTTACCCTTGACCTAATTTTTAGGCATATTACAAGCAAACTATCATCGATTACCTAGGGAAAGGAAATATGTTGGTGTCTTTGAAAACTATCAGAAGAAGACCTCATCTATTTGACTTTCAGGCTTGGGTTAACATATGAAGATTCACTCCCTAGAAATATGCAAAAACTTCTGCCTGTCTCCATATACCATTCAGGAGCCTTATAATTAGTGAGAGCTGCCTCACTTTGGGTAGCTGAATGTAGGTATAGCAGATTGATGCTTTTCTGAAGAGTTTAAAGACTGTGGCAGTGTGCCCCTTTATGCCAGAAATCCCACAAGCAATTACCTGGTATGATGATCCCCCTGAGAACACCATCCGAGAGTTAACAACTTTCTCCTCCCCTTAAGTTATCCATCATTAAGTTGTACCCACCCCTGAGTTGCCGGTATCCACCCCCTGTATCCTCCCCCTGTCCGTCAAGGCCTCCCTTCTGGAAAGTTCCCCCCAACTCATACCCTGATTTGTCCCTTCTGATCCTTGTCCCCGTTGGATGGTTTCGCCCTATCCCATTCCTCTATCCACACAATGTGTCTCCCGATTGGTTGCCCTGTGAGCCACTCCATAGCCTATAAATACTGAGTGGCTTTCCGCCATTTTTGCTTTTTGGCTCTGGAGTCCATTGGGGTAGGAAAGTGTTGGAACTTCACGCAAAAGCCTCTTCTGCCTCTTTGTCTTCAGTGGCTCGCTGCGCGCTCCCTGTCTCTTCCCACCTGCAACTGCAGCACCCGCGGTGCTGCGGCCGGCGAGGACACGCTTGGACTCTGTCGCGGCGGTTGTCTCCGAGTTTCCTCAGCCCCTGACGGCGTCTCCAAACCTACCGCCGCGACAGGTGGTGCCCAAAGTGGGGCTCCGCCCCCTTTCTCCCGCGGAGGCCCTTCAAGAGTGTCCTCGCTTCGTTGCGAAAGCGAGAGTTTGCCTTTGGGCTTGCCACCTTTCCTCTGTGTAGCACGCCGCGTTTTCAGCGGTGGTGCTTCGAAGGGCCGACTGAGAACCCTCGCTGGATTCGAGGGCCAGTCGATCTCTGCTGCCGAAGAACACCGCCAGAGTTTTTGTTTCTGCGAGGGACTGGTGTGTGCCGGCACCCGGAGTGGTAAGTATTGCTTGCCCTTTGTGGCTTTATATATCCCCGGCAGATTCCTTTTCTGTTCCCACCTCGTTTTTCTTTGGTGGTGGTGAGTTTTGGGGATCAGAGAGACATGGGCTGCACGGCGTCTCGTCCCCAGCAGGAGATTTACAAACAAGTTGTGGGTACCCTAGAGAGGGGAGGTTTTAAGTTTTCTAAGCCCCTGTTGAAAAAGTTTATCCGTTGGGTTTATTTCTCCCTCGTTTCTGGGGATTCTGTTCGGGACCTCGAGTTTTGGGATGACGTAGGGAGGAAACTCACTGCGGTGAGTCAGGCGGGGGACGCCTCAATAAGGAAGTTTTTCCCCCTACAAGTTTTAATTTATCAGGCTCTGAAAACTTCGAGGAGGGGTTTCGTTTGTACTAACCCGTTTCACCCCAGTTCTCCCACATGTGACCCTGCTTCCCCTCGCCCCCACCCCACTAACCCGTTTAGGGGAAGACCAGAGGAGGTATCCCGCCCGCTGGCGCCGGGTTGCCATCGTATTCCGGGCCCCGCTTGGTCTGCCTCTTTNGCCGGGTTGCCATCGTCTCCCGGGCCCCGCTTGGTCTGCCTCTTTTCCCTGCTCTGATCGCCCTGGCCAGGCGGTCGGGAATCCCTCCCTGAACCCGTTTTCCTCTCTCTCTCTCTATCTCTCGCAGTTCAGTCCCCCCCAGTTCTGTTAGGGCAAGATGGCACCGATCGCGTGGCTAGCCCCGCCATCTTGCCCTGCACTACCGAATCGAGTTAAAACATGGCGGCGGGCACGCGTCCCCCTCTGCTCCCCCCGCATCTTCGTCCCAATANCCGGAACCTGCTGCCCCCGCCCCCTTCACTTTGTAGGTATAGCACATTGATGCTTTTCTGGAGAGTTTAAAGACAATGCATATTAGATGACCATGGGATTGGAAAAAGTCTATAATAGATGGTAAATGGTATTTTTATAGCAAACATCATGTCAGTTCAGTTCTGCAGGGAAGGTGGGAATCTTACCTAGAAACTAGTAATCTAAATGGAGGCATGAAATAAAAAATACTTTAGGACAGCAGAAGAGTATGGACAAAGANCTACAAGTTTTAATTTATCAGGCTCTGAAAACTTCGAGGAGGGGTTTCGTTTGTACTAACCCGTTTCACCCCAGTTCTCCCACATGTGACCCTGCTTCCCCTCGCCCCCACCCCACTAACCCGTTTAGGGGAAGACCAGAGGAGGTATCCCGCCCGCTGGCGCTGGGTTGCCATCGTCTCCCGGGCCCCGCTTGGTCTGCCTCTTTTCCCTGCTCTGATCGCCCTGGCCAGGCGGTCGGGAATCCCTCCCTGAACCCGTTTTCCTCTCTCTCTCTCTATCTCTCGCAGTTCAGTCCCCCCCAGTTCTGTTAGGGCAAGATGGCACCGATCGCGTGGCTAGCCCCGCCATCTTGCCCTGCACTACCGAATCGAGTTAAAACATGGCGGCGGGCACGCGTCCCCCTCTGCTCCCCCCGCATCTTCGTCCCAATACCCTTTGCAAGCTCCCGCTACTTTGCATAGC
>VXAZ01006770.1:153135-223007 GCA_013399875.1 Gymnorhina tibicen | reverse complement strand
AGACTACTTGGTCTATGCATATTATGATCTTGTTTATGGGTGAAATCAATTTTAATTTTCAGGTCTTTACAGCTTTTATTATAACTCAAAGGTAGAGATCTTAATTCAGAAATCTCTTGGAAGTCTGTCTTAGGTAAGTTGTGTCAACATATTTAAAGGGGTGGAAAAATAGCTTCTTGTTATGTGAGCGTGCTATCATTAGAGAAAAGTAGTATTGCCTTAGGAAAAACAGTTGGATTTTAGAAAGAAAGGAATGACTCCTTTGAACTTTCTATGGTAATTTGCAATTATGTATAATTAGATCGACCATCAATAGTTTTAAATATGTTAATAGTTTCGATTTTATTCTTGAAAGGACAAGAACTTGAACTTTCCCTCCCTGCTGCAACTGTAGATTGGAATGAAGGAACATAACTTTTGCTATGCAACAGATACATAATTTCTTGCTAGCTAATTGCTTGCAATAGAACTTCGGCAGGAAAGAACAATCTCTTTCCAAAAAAGCACTTTTCCTATATCACATTTTTATTATGCAATGACAGCAAAAATCTTGCCTCACTCTCTGAACGTGTCACTCTCTGAAGGAAAAAAACTGTCAGTGTGACAAGAAAGTCATTGACTATCAGTGACAGCAGTTTAGAATAAATCTCTATTTTCTCAACCTCGTTCCTAGACAGCTCAGTATTTCCTTAAGCATCAATGAATATGCGTAAGGAAGATCTAAAAATTCATTGAATAGAAAATAAGGGAAAACAGCTATGAAAAAATGTTTAATAACATTTTTTATTTTTTTTCTTCATTTAATGTTATCTGACCAGTTCCAAGACAGGTTATTCGAAGTACTTGATCAAATGAAGTATTGATTAGTAATTGAAATTTTACTTTGCAGTCAACAATTAGCTGTTACTATCGTTCATCAAAAGATCACACATATGTTCACATTACATGATACCTAGTCAAGGACAAAAGGGTTCTTGTGAAGTCTATTCAGACTAGCCAGTTCAAAATAGGCAGGATTAATGCTTCTTGTCAATTAAATGCTTCTCCACTTAGAATTCCTCTATTGTTCAATGCTGTCACTCTCCTTCTTTTAATATTTGTATTCCATGTCAAGGCTAACTGTAAAACCATCATGGAGATGGCAGAGAACATTTTGTGGTATTAGGTATTAATTAAGCAAATCATTCCAAGCCAGGTAATAAACTTTACAATGTGGAGCCTAAATACCTAAAACGCTCCTTTCGCTAAAGATAGCATTGAGAATTGCTTGCTCTTCATAGACAAATACAGAAAGTGATGTTATACCTGTGTGGTAGAACACTGCTGACATAAGCAAAACTAGATTAAATGACTGGAAGTTGAAATGAGAAAAAAAATCAATCTTGAAATAAGGCGTATTTTCCTAGCTGTGATGGTAATTAAACACTTGGAAAAACTTCCACAGGAGGCAATAGACTAACCAGTGCCTGCAGTCTTTAAAATTAGCTGAGCTCTCTTTAAATGTATAATGATTTCCTCAAGCCTCTCAGATAAGTGTTTATGTATGATATGAACTTGAAAAGAAGGCACTGGAGCTGAGTGCTCAGAATGGTCACCTCTGTCACTGAAATTTGCGATGGTATAAGGCAGTTCATGATTTTCTTATTCGCATTCGAGAAGATCAAGACGGTAAGTCTTGTCCTTAATGTTTACAGATCTATGCGAGAGAATGACTACAAGCCAATTTCAAATAATATGTTTTGCAGTTATTTTCTCCCATCCTGTCTTCTCCTTTCAGACTTAAGACTGACAAAGTAAATTTTCATATTTCTGAGTTCTGTACTATGAACATCAGATGTAGGTTACATAATGTTACATAGGGGAAGAGCAGACCTGTTCCCTAGGTAGTACACAGACTCCTCTCTGACCACTGGCTACCCTATCTGGTGCACCAGCTCAAGCACGAACACATATATTTTGGGTTGGAAAAACACTTTTTCTTAGATGCAAATCAAAAGGGACTTTGAGAAGAGTGTTCATCTTTTTATGCATGTAGGTATGATTTAACTGGTAGGGTAACACAGACATTCATATCATAATCCAGGTTCATTTTACATAATCAAAATCTCTTCTGTTTTATAAGTCTCCAACATGGAAACCAAGATAAAGATATTTTTGTTTCTCATGCTCCGTTCCTGAGACACAAAGTTTACTCGCTTCACAACTGAAAGGCTATTCTGTTAAGTAAGTACTATTCTTTTTTAGAATATTTAGGTGAAACTTCATGGAAAGCGGCATAGAAAAATCAAATTGGATTATTTTTGTATCACATTAAACCTGGGAAAATGTGGAAAATTTATTCTTTTTCAGTTCAGCCGTTAAAAATGTGTAATTCAATGGATTACACAAACTCATTTATGTGATATTTGCATACAAAATGGAAGCTAAGCCTACATTTCAATGTTTAGCTGGGTAAGAACCCATTTAAAAAAACTTACAAAAATTAAGTATAGATTTAGTGAGCTGGCAGAATACTACAAAAAATTTTCAGTGTTTTGTATCATTTAAGTTCAGACTGTTCAATTTGAAACATCCCCGGAGATCCACAGAATCATAAAGCTGCTGCTTATAAGATACAGCAGTAAGAATACACTTGTGGCAGTGTTACGTAGGTTAAACTCAGTCTGTTTTGTTCATGTAAAGGAAGATTTTCATAAAACAGGCCTAATTAATCACAAGGATCATGTTTTCTGTGTAAGAGAGGAAAATGACCAAAAGGTTCTCTACAGATTTTTCCTGGAATAAAAAATAATCTGGGCTGCATAATTCAGGGGGGAAATAGCTCATTCCTTTGGAAAGAACTCACTCCTTTTCCTTATTCATACAGGCATATAATTGCATAATTGTAGATACTTTATAAGTAATGAATAATCAAAATCAGATAAATAAAGACAACAGAACCCAAAAAAGAACGAAGGAGAGGAATAAAGAGGACTCACAATCTTAAAAAAACAGTTGTTAAATGATTTCTCTCTAAACAACAGACATGGTTTGTAAATGCTGGCACCTTCAACGAATTTCAAAGCAGAAATATTTTAATCAATCTTCCTGCTTTCATGGACTATAGCAAATATTTTCTCCAAATTTGTTTAGAAGATGACTGTGATCATTGTTGGCTGTTGGGCAAAGTATTTTTAAGAGTTCAGAGCACAAGAAGTAACAACAACAGTCATGAAAGCACTAAATGTATCATTACTTTTCAAGATTAAAAAAAAAAATAACACAAAAAGCATTGCAGACTCTCTGAACAGGTTGTTTTTTAAGGACAATGAGATTGAATACCTGCTATGTTTCCAAGCAAATATTGCCAGCAAAGTTTTTAGTTAAACTGAAACAGGTGTCAGCACAAAAATTAGTGCTACAATAAGCATATATTCATAATTGAATATTCTCTAGAATGTTTTTTATATCTCAATTAATTTGATTACTTTAGTCTTCATTGCCTCCAAATGGTCATAAAATTGAGCATGCATTCATAGAAGGCCGTATAAATTCACATATGAGAGTACCTTTGCAGGGAAAAAAACCAGGAAATAAAAGAAGACTTGCAATGGCTAGGGTTAATAGGAACATTCATTCAATTCCAATTACTCCAACTCTTTCCATTCGCCTCCTGTTGCATGTTCCCAGTTTGCCATGTGCCTGAAGGAGTGGGGTGTGTGTGTGTGTTGCACCGACTCCACAGCTGGCTGTGGTTCCCAGGTGCCCTCTGGGACAGAGGTGGCAGATGATCTGACAACGACCTGCAGGTATAGAAAGTTCCATTTCTGCTTCCAGTGCAACTTGAAAGAGACTTCTTTTTTTCTGCCTTCACAGAGTTCTTTGGTTTTTTTTGCTTGAACTAGTTTTGAATAGAGGTCTTGGCAGTCAGGGAGAGAGTGCAGCTCTGAGATCTTTCTAACAGAGGGCAGTGACACAGAGTTACAGTGAAGTGAAATACAGGTGGGCAGGTGGGTTTGAGTGAGCTGAACTGCTACCTGCTCCAGGGACATTTCTCCCTGCTGCTGTTGCTTTAATGTCCTAAGAAGATATCAGTGATGAGAACTTAATTGTTTTGAATGCCAGTGTGTATAACTATTCAGAATCAGTATTTTTTTCTTCAGAGGCAGACAAATTAGGACTAAATGCTGAGATCTACTTTTAGGGAAAGGACCTATATTTGGAGATACACCTTTTTCTCAAAGGAATTGCTAGCTAGGTATTCTGAAGAGTTTTCTTCTTATGTAAAACAAACTGATATTAAAGGATTATCACATACATATTGAAAGCACTGAAATATTGAAAGTTTTTCACTTGGAAAAGCAGGCGAGTGATTCAAAGATTGTTGAACTCTCTACACTTCCAGGATGAAAGTTTTTTTGTGGATAATGAAATACATTAATCTCTATCACCTAACAGCAGAATATCCCATATATTGGGGATATGTAAATCACACAGGCCTTTGGAAAAAAAAGCCTTTTTTTTCCCCTGAGAGCAAGGTAATTTGATTCATTTTTTTTCACTAAAATCACAGGAGTGACGAGAGAGGAATTTTCTTACTTTAAATGCATTTTAAGTCTTAGGTTTTTAACTTCTTTTTTCTTGGCACGGAAAAGGAGAAGGAGGTATGATCTCTTGTGAAAGCATATTTTTTTTTCTCATCAATAAGCATTTAGTTTGATTTTCTTGGTTATGCTGCTACCACATCATCTGCTCAGGTAAATGTTAGATACTCCAGAAAATTAAGGCTTTTCAGAAAGATAAAAATATCTCACCTAGCACTTTTATCTCACAGCAAATCAGTGTTAGTCATAAGGGTTGTGTCTGAATTTTGTTGATCCTCTCCACTGAATGAGCTAATATTTGCATTTTCATTTGCTTTTTCAGAGAGCTTTTTCCTTGAGAATATATTCATATTCTAAACACTAGTGTTACATTTCAGAGTAATATGCATAGCAGAACTGTCTTCACATATAAGTGTCTTCATTTATTTCTTCTGTTTTTCATGCTTTAACAAGAGAATGAAAACAAAACAAAAAGCCATACGTTTATACACTTGAGAATTTTTCACTCTTATTTTTATATACAAAGTGGATTTTTATAACTGGATACTGAATAGGTCATGCCTCAATACCTTTTTATTTGTCTGGCAACCTTGATTTCCTTTACTCTGTCAATGGCAATAATTTATTTTTATTTTATTTTCTTATTTTACTTGCAGTAGACTTCACTGGATACAGTAACTACTGTATCCATTTTTTGTGTCACTTACTGATTGTGAAATTCAGGGAACAATGTATGTGGCCCTGACTCTTCTAATAATAGTCTAATTATCTACAATATGTATGTCTACAGTTAAAACAATCATTCAGATTACATTTGTTATAAAAAACGAGAAACATAGCCCATGTTTTTTAAACCAGCCAACCTGGTTTAAAAGTAAGCCCATTGACAAGGTGAACATGCTTCTGTAGACAGGAAAATAACTTGGCTGGACAGCTTCCAAACAAGCAACATTAAAGAATATTGCCTGTGTAACAGAACGCATGTGATCTGTTAGATTTCAGCCTAACCAAGTGTAAATCCAGACAGGAATAAGGAAATCTGAAAACCAGAAACTAGAAGGGCCAGCTCAGGAGGTATCTGCCTTCTATACATCAAGAGTTAAGTGAAGTGAATTCCATCCTGTATCAGTCAGTTCATGATAGGTGCTCGCTTCTTCCTCACTGCCTGCCATGCCTTCATTGCACTTCGGATATGAGAAGCATTCCTCAGTGTAACTTCTTTAAAGATCTCTCTCTAGGTTAGCAAGCCTGTTTCTAAATATACTCATGTTACTCCTTGTCAGATGCAGTGGTCCTTGCCCATCAATTGTTGTCAGACTGAGTAAAAGTCCCGTATTCATAAAAGCCAAAGTCCAGTTTGAGACATGACCTGTGCAGAATGAATTAATCCACATAGGACACATTAGTTCCTCCTTTCCCCTGTCATAACATTATTGACATAAATCACCAGAGCTGCCACTCTTCAGTCCAAAAGCTATGAAATCACTCTTGATGCACTTCATGTCTGCCCTGACAGTGCAATTGGTGCACACCAGAGCTAAGCAGCAACGGGCAATGCTTCAAGAGCCAGACAGATCTTGAGTCTTTCTGCAGCATCCTAGGTCTGAGCTCCCCACATGCATCTGATCTCCCAAAACACGTAAGACAGGTTGTTGTCTGGTGTGCTTTGTTCCCAGAGGAGGGTCCCAGTGAGTTTCATCTGGATTTTTCTCTGAATGCAGTCACTTGGTTGAGGCATTCCTGAGTCTGATGCCTGCTGTGACAGTCTTTGTCTATGACCACCAATTTCTATTGCATTGTGCAAGTCCTGAAGCATAGAGCTACAACTAGAAAAGGATCCTTCTTGCTCCTAAAAGTCATACGTTTCCAGACACCTTTGCTTTTGGAGTCTGCAACCACTGCTGTCTTTGGACAAAATTATTTTGTGCATCCCTCCTTCCTTATACCACAGGACTCAGGCTCCTGCCCCTGCACACTCTCTGTGAAGACACTATAAAATTTTTTAGTACTCCCATTTGGTGTATGATCTGTTCACCTCTTCTTCCAGCTACCCTTCATGACAATTCAGCAGTGGTGTCACGGCACATCCTTCCTTGTGGGAGGCTGCTCAGCACCAGGAGCTCAAGATTTGCAGTAACATATTTCTTCTGGAGCTCTATCTGGGTCAAGTCCTCTGACAGATTAAGGTAGATTTTTGCCCAGAGATTATGCTGTGAATAACTTTGACATGACCTTTACACAGCCCCACGCAATCTTGAGCAGAGTCTCTGGACTTATCTCCACCCCTGTTGAGCTAACTATTGCAAGAATGACAGTGTGCTTTAGTTGCCTTTGCTGTCCTTTGCACTTTCATAAAAAGATTGCAACTGCTGATAGCAACCCCACTGTGCAAAAAAATTTGGTTGTCAGACACCATAGCTCTCTGAAATCCTTTCCTCCAAGGGACATTGCTACATCTTCTCCAGTGAGATTGCCACTTCTTGTATTTCAAAATAATTGTAACAGAGAATAGTTGTCCCAGCTATGAGCACTATCATAAGTTTGAATTAAGTATTTTATAGAAAGCAAACCCTCAAGTGATATTCCCTAAGAGAGAATAATAATATTACGGATAATAAGCACCAAGATTTATTTTAAAACTCTGGTGCTGGGTGATATGGTTTAGTGGTTTAGGGCTTAAAGTGGTAGTGCTAAGTTGACGGTTGGACTTGATAATCTTCAAGGTCTCGTCCAACCCTGATGATTCTATGGAAAAAAAATATGTCATATTTTGAAACTTCTCTGACATCTTAGGATCATATTTTTGAGATACTTTTAGCGACAAATTAAAATATATTTTTGATATGAATGTAAGTTCTTGTTTATGTATAAATGAAAAAACCCCAAAACTCACCTGTGCTTGTAGTTTCTTAATGGCACATCAATGAGTGGCTGAAGTGGTTGAGGAGTTTCAGTCACAGTTATATTCTTTATGAGGTTTGTGTCTCTGTGTTTTATTTATCTTTTTCCGTGTCACTCCTTATTGCATTTCTACTAAAACCACCTTTGACCTGATTGATTGAATGAAGTAGATGTTTTCACTTTCTGCATGTTTTTGAAGAGCTTTTTCAGTTTTAAAGACTGTCATTGCCATGAGATATTAGGGTGCCCTCTAGTACTGCTAACCTGTCAGAACACAATAAGACCATTTGATGCTATCTGATCAATAATACTGCACGAAAAGCCCAAAAGGGTAGGCAAGAAATTTGACGAAGCAGATGGCAAGTGGTGATAAGGATGAAGAGGTCTAATGGGCATGGGAAATATTTAGAATACCCATACATTCTTCATGGAATAAGAAAAAATACTGTTAAACTAGCAATTCACAGCTTACACTTCCCTTTCCCAGCTGTAAGGTGTTTTAACAAAATTGTGTTTTGTCACATAGCAAAAATGGTGGTGGTTTCCTTGTAAAAAGATAAAAAATGCTGCTGAATGACATCACCAAATTTTTGCTTGTCTTGCTAGTATTTAAAAAATAAATCTTCTGTGAAGTTAAGAATGTACATTCTAATGTGTATTAGGCAAAATCCAAAATAGAATATGAAGCAATCCAATCTTTAAAGAACAGCATAGCTGAACCACATAATAAATTACATCAAATATTATTAAAAGTCAATTGTGTGACTTTTAGAAAATCTATTGGTATAATGTTTTTCACTGTTGTTTTGAATTCATAGTTTCATTTTGTTAACAGAGTACACGGTAACTTACATAGAAAGTTCATAGACCTATAAATAGAAATGACAAAATATTTGTTATGGAAATTTGTTCAGTCAAACCCCAGAAGCTGTCACATCTCATGTTGGGAGCTTTTTCACTTACTAAAAAATTATCAAATAAATAAAAAGAAATTCCTGGCTATGTTTTCCTGTAGGGACATACAAGAATGAATTTCAGTTATTCCAGTTAAGGGAAAAAGGAATATCAGATGAATGTTACAACACCATAATACAAGGTGGAAATGGTCTTCTATTTCTTGTCATCACAAAAGCATTAATAGCTCCATAGAAAAGTACATTTCAAAAGCTAGTTACTTGATTTTGAAGAGTAAAGCTGTTTACCTGCTATTCCTGCTTCACAAATGAAATAGATTTTAGTAAGTCAGAACATGGCAGTTTTATGCTATAGACTGCACTGTAAAAAGATCAGTAAGGTTAAAAGCCACACTAAGAACAGTGTAATAAAACAATTTCCTACAAATATAGGATCCAAAGCTCCAGTTCACAAAAGTATTTAGAAGATTATGCCCCACTTAAAAAAAAATAGCTGTGTAGAATTCTCTACGATCTTTTAAGCTGCTTTATATATCTTGAGTGATAACAACTAGATTGAAAGCTGTTAGGAAAATCCAAGGAGTCTCATGCAAATTTTTCCTCCTGTTCTATAATTTTCTAGTCCCCTGTAGGGGACTAGTAGGAGACATACAGATAAGGACAGCAACAGGATGAACCAAGGGGAGATGTGAGTACTGTGTTCTATTCAGCAACAATTAATTTATTTCAGGAAAAATTAAATAGTTTTTAGAAGAAAATCAGAATCCTGAAACAATTCAGTAGACCCAAAAATACTGGTAATTTTAGGGGAGTGAGAATGTTCTTTTCCCAATTAATCAACAAACTAAAGCAGAAGGAAGGAAACACTTTAGAATATCAGGTTATTTCTTAAGGATGAACAGAAGCAAGGAACAGCACTAACCATAGGAAACATTAAACAAGCATCCATCAGCACATCTCCTGTTGTTCATGACTGGTCAGAAAATGTAGATGGAACAGATTTAGTAACAGATAAGAGTTGCAATTAAATTGAATCATCTCCAAGAATCACCTACCTCTCAAAAAAGTAGAAAGTTGAGAACTGTAAGCAACAAATCAGTCATTACTTAATGCTTTCAAATTATGTATACAGCTGCAGAAAAGGAATTTACAATGCTAAGCAAGGTAGCTGTGATGTGATCCATGTCAAATAGCATGCTGAACCAACAAGTATTCTCACTCAAATCTGTCTCAAAAATACGTATTTGAAATTAACATCTTTCATAGGATATTACATTTCTGTGAAACTCATTTTAGAGACTGATACCAATTTGAGTCCTTAGCTATTAGAATAATTATCCTCTTAAAAACATGGATAGAGAATAAGGTAGACTTGTGAACTTTCCAAAGTTTCTTGGTGATCCAGAACATGCAGTTGAATGGTGACATGAGATTTAGTTCCACTTCAGGAAGTTTGAATCCACAGCCCCCAAAAGAACAGGAAGAGCTGAACTATCAGCCCAATATCCATTCTGAACATAACTTTTCCTATAGCCTGCACTTCTATATTTATAAAAGTTTGTAAGTACATTGTTTCATCTCCACTTTTTAATGAATGCAGAACTGTCTTTTGTGGTCTAATATTTTTTTGATACTCTTATAGGTAATTTTTTTTAGACTCTTCAGGCTCTTTTAAGCTGTTAAAGTTTCCATTACTATGTCTGGCTAGAACTGAAGACTGGCCTTGCTTGGCTTTAGCATAGAGCATGAATATGCCTGAGTAACCTGCAAAATGTTTTTTGTATTGACACTATGATTTCCAAGTTTTCAACACTATAATGTTTCTCGTACTTACTAAGAATGAAAAAAACCAATTTTTTTTACCTTAGGAAAACTAAGGGAATAAATATTCTAGTGAAAGGACCTAGAGTAGAACTTCAGTAAAAAAGGTAATTTTCTGATGGACTGGAGGAACTAATTTTTCATGTAGAAAGCAAAAAAAATTGTTTATGTATTAATAGGCCTGAAAAAGAAGTAACACTGAAGAAAGCTTTTGTCTCTGTATGTTCTGTTTTTGGCTGGGGTAGAGTTAACTTTCTTTACAGTAGCTGGTATGGGGCTGTGTTTTGCATTTGAGATTAAAATGGTGTTGATAACACAGTGTTACGGGATTGTTTCCATAACTGCTGAGCAGAACTAACACAGCCTCAACGTCTTACCTGTTCCTCATCCCACACCACCAGTGAGGATGTACAAGAAGTTGTGAGGGAAAACAGCTGGGGCAGCTGACCCAACTGACCCAAGGGATATTCCAGACCATTATGGTGTCAGGCTCAGAATACAAAGTTGGGGAGAGAAGAAAGGGGAAGGGGGACATTTGGAGAGATGGCATTTGTGTGCCCAAGTCACTGTTAGGCATGATGGAGCCCTGCTTTACTGGACATGCCAGAACACCTACCTGCTAATGGGAATTAGTGCATGAATTCCTAATTTTGCTTGCATGTGCAGCTTTTTTTTACCTTTTAAACTGTCCTTGTCTCAACCCACAAGTTTTCTCATTTTTACTCTTCTGATTCTGTTCTCCATCCCACTGCAGGAATTGAGTGAGTGGTTCTGTGGTGCCAAGTTACTGGCTGGGATTAAACCATGACATTGTGGGAAACAAAGGAAATAAAAACTGTGAAGCCTACAAAAGGCTGAAGAACTAGAGAATGTCAAAAACCTTGTTAAGTCAAACTTGACTGAATAATATAGTTTCCAAAAAGGCTGCCTCTATTACTCTTTCATTTCAGTTTTCCCACAGTGTAGCAATAACCATCATTCAAGTGCCAAACATAATGTGTCTACTGAAATTATAATGTGGGAATTATGCACAATAGGGATTCACAGACTATTCTATTACGATGTTATACTGCTTCTATGAACATAAAAGACATTAAATTCAGTTGTAGAGAGAATGTATCCACCCAAAATTCTTCAGAGGAATTTACACACTGAGAAAGTCATCATTCTGGGAAGAAACTCTTTGAACTGAGGAGGTGACAATTGTTGTATGTCCAAGTTTTCCTGGAAAGAAACAGTATCACCAAAATACTGGGAAAGATGCAATACTACATGCTGTTGTATTAAGCGTTACAGCTTTGAACACCTTAATGCCCTTTAGTGTTTGTCTGTTCTATCAACTGTCAGCTGTTAGATAATTTACAGAAAACTGCTACATCTTGAATTACTAGACCAAACTAATTCAGAGTATGCATACAAAAATGATATTTAAATAATCCCATCATACACAAGAATTCCCCCATGAAAATAATGGGCTGTCCCTGATCTATGGCAAAAGACAGCGGGGAAAAAAAAAGGTTTAATTTTTGTTCCTTGTCATATGTACTATGAATACAATATTCAATTCTACTCATTTATTTTCCAAACAATAGCCCCCACAATTCTCCAAATAATTACTATCCCCACAGAAAAGAAGATAAAAAATATTTCACTTTGCTTTGGTGGCAGTGAAGGAATCATTGCTTAAGGCATCATGGCCCACGTAACAGTAGTGACATTGTGCATCTGGATACAGGCAAGCAATGTTTGCACTTAACCTTCAAAAACAGCAACTGGACCCGAGCCAATTCAAAGGCCAGGCCTTGTGGTCAGCCTTACAGTGTTAGGGGCAGAGGATGATGTGGAGAAAGCAATTCATTTTCCAGATCTATGAAGTTTTGTGTTTATTTTCTTCTGCACTTTTCAAAACAGGAATAATTAAAAATTCAAAAAGAAAAACACAAAAGAATTACGTGTACTTATTCTGGAATAAAAATGTTCTCCCCCTTATTTACGTCCTACAACATACTCTGAAAATCTCATCGTGGTCATTACAAAAGCCTTAAAAACTGTAGATTTCATTCCTTATTTATTTGGAAAAATAAATAATTTTACATTTGTTTTTCTAATATGCAATTTGTAAGTTTTATATTAGTGTTTATGGGCTAAGTCTACAAGAAGAGAGAGAATTTTTTATTTTATGTATCCCTACTTAAAACTCGAGATTTAATCTTTTTATGAATATTTGTAGCGATTTGTGCTATAAATGTCAGCATTACATTTTATGGCTGTTAAAAAAAAACAAAAAGAAAACACATAAAAATATGTTCCTACATAGTGATAGACTATTCTCATTTAATAGCACTAACTATTAAAGAACATACACATTCCTACAAGAACATAAAAATGCTGTGGCTATACCTAATGACAAAGACATATATTTTAATATATATATGCTATTCTTGAGGTATATATACATATAGAGGTATATACATATTATATGCAAATAATGTATAGTAAGCTGTTGTGTATATACAGATTTAAGGTTATTTAGCATATACGTACAATATAATTTTTCTTGTGTCTCTGGTAATTTCATCACGTTTAAAAGCATATTCTAAACACCCGCTTTTTTTAGAAATCTTAGTAGATTGTACAACTACTTAAATTCAGACAGCATCAATCTTCCCTTAAAATGAAACACAGGAATTAGTCAGTGATTTTGATTTTCTGTGCTTCCTTAGTATTAGATAAAATTCCTAACAGGGGTTGTTCTTGTTTACTGGAAATGATTCAAATTAAAGGTTATTTTATTTCTAAAAGGAATGTCCCCTAAGAAATGGACATAATCAAGGTAAAGAGCAGAGCACAACAGTGGAGGTATTCTCAGAGGGATCATCCTAATTATTTGTAATTACTGGAACAGTAGCTAGTCAGATGAAATGCATAGAAAGTACAGGTACCCCAAGAACTTTTTGTTATTTATGTAAATCTTGAATTAAATATATAATTTACAGATTTGAAAATATAATTTTAATTTATATTTAGATTGGGAAAATGTTATATATCATATATTACCTGAAAAAAGACATTTAATGAAGCAAAATGAGTAGTAAGACTGTGCTTCATTGATGCCAGAAATTATAGAGGAAGCATCTGCCACTATAATTTCCAAAGTTGGAACTGGCCAGGATAACCTTCAAATCCTTGCATTCATTTTGTTGTTTTCTACTTTTTCTATTAGATGCACTGCATGAGGCATGTAGGCTACAGACTTTGCCACCTTTTAGAAGAGGTGTTTGGGGAAATTAGAACAAATGCTTCTAATGGAAATTTAAATGCTGTATTTATCTTTTCTGTACTGTTATATGAATTTATGAAAGAAGCAAAATTAATTTAATGTTGGGATATTCTGAATTTTTAACAAGGAAATGATACTGATACTACTGTGCTACAAAATATGTAAACAGGTTAAGAATATGTATCTGCACTGGACATTATAATTATTGCAGTGAAATTTATGGCAACAAAACAAGGGATAATCTGTACTGCAGGATGCTTAAACTGTATCCAAAATAAACAAAAACGTCTTAATTTTCTTTATATTCCTTAGCGCGTTTCATTTTCCATTCATCACCTATTTTACAAGAGAGCCAGAATTTATCTTTGTACTTGCCTTGTGGCTTTTTTTGGGCCAACTTCCGATTTCCACCTATGCTTATGATTTACTCGCACAAACATCAAAGAAAGGAAGATTATTAATGTCATCATTCCATAATGTTGCAAGCAGAATGAAGTTTTTATAACTGAACAGCATGTAGGGGGAAAAATCTGCCTTTTGTTATCGTAGCTGTGCCTTATATGTATATATTTTTCTTCTATTCACCAAGTAAAAAAAACAAAGCAAAAAACCCCACCAAACTTCAAGACAAACACATACATAATACATATATTTATATATTATATATACATTTTTAATTAAATAAAAATTAATTCATTTCAGTTTATGTTAGGTGAAGCCATTCACCGGATTATCTGCTAACCTATTTTACCGACCTCCAGGACATACTTAAAAATGTGTTTATACAGGCAATTATCAAGATACTCTATTACTATTGAGTTTTGTACTGACATAATTTGTTGACAAACTTTTTTCTAGAGTACATTGCTGTTGTTTTTGAACCTGACCATTATGAAAATAAATAGCTTACACGGAAAAAAACTAGCTTCCAACCTGCTAGAGTTTAAGAGGAGTTTGGACAAGCCCTCAAGCAGATTGTGTTACTCTTTGGGGCTGTCCCGGCAAGGGCCAGGAGTTGGAGTCAGTGGTTCTTGTTGATTCCTTCCACCTCAGAATATCCTGTGAGTCTATGATTTTGAGAGTGTTTCAACTACTTCTAAATCCAAAAGGAACCTGCTTTAGAATGTGCTAACTCTTACGCATCTTGTAAAGAAAACTCCCAACATTTGATTAAAGTGCAAGGGTTTGCGCAAGGGACAGTCTTCTTATTCAGAAATATGCCCTTCGAGCTTGCTGAAAACTGTTAAAAGAGAAAAACATCAACTATAATATTTTTAGAAAAATATTTGCAAAATTGGTAAATTGATAGAATAATTCATCATTTCTATCGTAGAACAATGTGCAATAGAATAACATTTTTTGGGGGGAGATAAAACCCTTTTCTTCATAAAGAAACACACATTTTAAAGTATATAGCCTCCTACAAATGTATTCTTACATTTTATTGGATGTGTAGTATATGTTTGTGGATGACATTAATAACTATTTTTTACCATGTATTACACCTTTCAAAAGTCGGAGATTTTGAGTATTTGAATATTGCTCCTTTGGTTTTTAATTTTGTCATTCATCCTTAGACTTCTACTAAAAGATTCTTGATATTATAACTAATATATCATTCTGTTGTACAATAAAACTGGTAAAAATGTAATTTAAAAAAGAGACACAGTAACAAAATATGACAGTATGAAAACTGAATCAATACTGATATTCATTTTACTTAGCTATGGATTTCATCTAGTGGGACCAGGATTCTAATATTCGTAAGTTCTCAGAGTTTGATAGCAAGACATCAAAAATGAGATGAGGATGCTGGTTTTGTCAATGTGAGCTTTCCACAGAAAGTTTGGGGGCTTTGTCTGTTTCATATTTCATATTTATTTATCTGGTTTCATAGATTATGTGTTGACTTTATGGTATTTTTTTACACTTTTCCTGAAGGATCCGAAGTTTTTTAGCATCTGCATATTCTCAGTAGTGTTCAGGTATAGAGAGAGCTTGCCTGCATCTTCAGCTATTACGCATAGAGACTGACTTCAGCTTCTTGGCAGCTCTAACATTATATAGTCTTCTGTCATACAGTCAAGACTTCAGTCCCTTTCACTCCTTATCAGGCAGGTCAGTGCAGTGATACAACTATAAAGGATCAGCTGTACAGTGAGGCTTTCAGAAGGAAGCTCAGAAATTAAGTGCTCTGTCTGGAAAAATGAACTGTGAAAGCATTCAAGAAACTGATGGACTGAAACTGCTTTGAAAAAATACTGCTAAACACAAAGTATTTGTATTTCAGGGCCTAAATGCCTACAGCAATAAAACAACTTTACTGATACAGTTATTTTAAACTCTCTATAAATATTCAATAAAGTATAAAAATTTAATGTACTGAGGCAGTTAAGGTTCTACTAGGTGTATGTAATTTTAGATAGATTTTCCTGTTTATATAGAGTCTCTAGTAGCACGGTGCATTTTTTAATACGTTTTTTTCTATTTCTGATTAAGGACCCACAAGAATGATCAATTTGAACTCCTAAGTGAACGGCCCATATGGGGATTGAACCCACAACTTTCGTGCTATTAGCAGTGCTCTGACCAGCTGGGCTAATCTCGGGGTCATTATGTGTAATTAATGAAAAATATCTGACCAACTTTTGATACTTTACTGCATTTAAAAAAGCTTTTCAATGTAGAACAGGAGGATTCTGTAACATGTATTTTCTCCTATATCTTATCTTGATTTTTTAACTCAACATTGCTCAAATTTTCTAATTTCTTCTAGGCCAGCTTTTGTTTATAAATAAGCTTATGATTTTTTTTTTAAATATATAAGTAAAATCCTAAAGGAACTTAGCGTACTTAAGGAAATAATGAGAAAAAGTAAAAATTATATAGTGTAATATTAACGTACTGTATTGATTTTTTAAAGTTAATTGCTCTCTCTACCCAGCAGAAGATGCATATCTAATGAATACTCTCAATCAACTTTGTGATCCTCACATCTACAAAACTGCATCTGTGTAAAATACCTGAGCACATTTTCACTTGAACTGAAAATACCTAACCTCAAGTCAATATCTTCTAACACTCCTTGCGTGTTTTCGAGAGCATCACCTAATGAAGGTCCTCCCATATTAGATAGCTCAGAATGTGGTGTAATATAGAGTTAGTGATTATTACACATTGCTAAAGACTGATGACAGAATGGACCTTGAGTACACAATGCTATCAGTCAGCAAATTCTAATCTTAAAATGGCCCCAATCATTGTATTCCTAAAATAGAACTTTCAAAATCTCCCCTGCTTTGCTAATCCAGTAGAACTCCTGCTACCTTGCAATTAAATAGCATACATTTTGCAATAATTTCCTGTTTTATGTGGTGAGTGCTCAACTAATGAAGATGCTGTAAAAAACAAAAACAAAGCAAGATTATTTATTATTAACATTTTTTGGAATAATTAGCAAGCCTATTTAAAAAAAAACAAACCAAAAAACATGACAAACCCTTAACCACATGTTAGTACAGTAAAAGTTTTTTAACTAAATGATCTATTTGATCTACTTACAGTTTTACAAGGCTCTTCTATTTTCTGCTGAATTCTTTCCTGGATTTCATCCAGGAAACAGAAAAACAATTTCCCTGGTCTAGCAGAACACCGATCCTTGACACTGCATTTTCCATTTGATCACAGTTAGTCTGTATTGTGATTCTTGTATTTTATTAACATGTTGTATTTGTAAAACGCAGTTACTTTCAGTAAACACATGCACTATTACTTTGTAGCATACAAAGAGATAATATAAATTAATAAAACATAAAAATGCTAGCTTTTGAGAAATTCTTCCAAGTTTGGGAGTCCTGCTATTTTAGTGAAAGCAGACCCACAGGCAGCAGGAAGAGTATTACTGAGCAAGATGCTCTAAATTTAAAAACCAGGATGGAATGTGAACCATCTATTTTAGCCACCATAAAAAGTTAAAAGCAAGTATCATTTAGAATCAATATTAAGCCTTTTTTTTCCCTAATATAATTTTCAAAGTCTGAAAGTTAGAAGACTATTCAGCAAGCTTTGCAGAAGACAAAAAATTTAGTTACTTAGGACCAGTTACAGCTGTGAAAACTTGAAATACTTAAGCCAGCAGGGTAAAAGGATTACTAATGAATTTTAGTATTGATAAAAATAAAGAAAAGCACACAGGGTAAGAACTGAAATTATTCATACAGCCTACAAGTATTTCAATTAACAGCACTAGCCAGGAAATAACCTTGGATTTACTGTTGACAGCACAGAAAAAAACAGTGCTTGTACAAATACTGTGAAATACCTCTTGGAAGAAACCAAAATATATAGGGGATGAAGAAGTGAAACATGTGAAGAATACTATGGTGAGCTTATTGAAATGTGGCTACAGGTTTAAAATGTGTATGACATATTAGACAATTCAGAATTAAAAATATGTTCAAAAAGAGAATAATGATGCAACCAAAGAGTGGAGGAATCTTTCCAAACAAACACTGAAGGATTATTTTTTAACCTTAAAATATGTCTTAGAAGAATAGGACAAATAATTTTAAAAATAAATCAGAAATGAGCTGTATGAACAAGATATATGAGTGTATTTTTTTCTACCTGCCTCAAAGTTCAACAAAAACTAAACACATTAAATTAAAATTGGAAGTGTTAAACACCTAAAAAAATATTATCTCGTACACTGTTTAATTAAGTATAAAATAATTTTCTGCAGGAGGGGAACAAATAAGTAGACTGAAAACAGAACTGAGTATTAGGAGTTCCATACAAAGGGGCTGAGCTTGAGTTTAAGTTTTAACAGGGTTTAACTTAACATTTTCCTTGATGCAGTTTAAGAAATGAATAATTTGGATATGCCTTCCTCCACCAAAGATCACGAAAGAAATACAAACATAGACAAAATTATTTGATAATGATTTTGAACTCAAGATATCATAATTTTCTTCTGACAAAGATAAATGAATATTTACATACAAGAATATTCACTGTTTTAATTAATACTTTAAAAGTGAAAGTTACTAAATTTCACTTCATCTTTTCACTGTAGTGTTCTTTTTTCTGAAACATTTGCTTCTGCCTTCTGTTGTAGACAGAGTATTGACTATGTGGTTTCCACATCCAACCCAGTGTTGCAACTAGTACATATCCATAAATAATTCTGTCAAAATGTAACTCTGAATGTAAATGGCCAAACAATATTCTCTAACTCAGAGTATTCTGGCTAATTTTATGCCTTCTGTTTCTTCACTTTATGCCAGAGTGCTGGAAGACATGCAAAAGCTGCAGACTGCTCTTCTGATACTACAGATTTTATGGATGAAATAAATTATCAATTAAGTTTTTTGCCCCTTACACTGCAAGCAGCTGTTTTAGAGTTCTTTCCCCTAGCAAGCACCTAAGAAAGTGTTCCCTTTTAGTTACAGAGTTTTTCAGTTTTTACTGGGTCCCAGCCTTCAATGTAACAAAGCCATTGGCTTTATCAGGTACAGAACTGTGGAGATGTCAGTGACTGGCGAAACTTTTCCCACCTTTCCACTAGTAGTGACTTCACAGCATGCTCTCTTGGCAAAAACATCAGAAGTGTTAGGTCAGGCACTTCAAAGAGCACTGTGTTGTCAAAAATCTATCTAGCTAAAGAAACTACCTCTAAAAGGTTTGATTTTTATTCTGTGAAGTGAAAATTATAAATCAGTGATATCAAAGACTATAATTACAAGTGCTTATCCTGAAATGTGTCGTTAAAAATTTACAGTACATAGCTTTTGCTAAGTAGATTTGATAAATCCAAGTTGTCTTTTACGCCTATTTTCTACCTCCATTTCTGTTGTGTCTTGGTTTTTTGTTTTATTTTCCCTTTTTGACTCTAGTTCCAGTTAATTCTCTCCTGCTGTCTTGCTTTTTAAGTATATGTGCATATGAGAAATAGAATTCGTGTGTTCTCCTCCTTTTTCCAATCGGCTTGATACATCTCCTTGTTCTATTAAAGGAAGAGCATACCTGGTACCACCTGAAGTTTTCTTGATTGCTGTGGGAGCTGAGAATAGAGTGCAGGCTGGTGGTCTGCTGTCTGCTTGCAATTCTTTTTAAGAAAGCTGACAATATCCATAGGAGATGAAACAGGTGTTGCATAGAACATGAATGGATAATAAAGAACTACCTATGATTTAACCTATAAATACAATATCAGCTTGCAGTGCATCTATGATTGAAGATGCTTTTATATTAGATTTTGTCTGTTTAGGATTACTCTTGCCACTGTTTTACACTCTATCCGGAGATATTCAGGATTATTTTGGGTAAGCAACATACACTGTTATATGTTATTCTAGATAAAAGGCATGCAAATTAAAGCACCATAATGAAATGACAACAATTTTGGCTCTTTGGCTCTCAGTTTTGTGTAAAACCCCTGCTACTTTATCAGAAGGTTCTGGTAATAGAAACACAAGGCTGCAAACAATTTACATCATCAGTTTAAGGCAAGAATTAGCTACGAGTTAAATCTGTGACAAACTATGGGCTACACAGTATAATTTGCCAGTAACTTTGTCAAGTGACACATCAAAAAAACAACTGTGTTGACCATTACATTACAGCACAAAAACGGGTTATGAAATTCAGTCATCCCTACAACCCAACACTGAATAAAAATGCAGTAGGTTTCCATACCTATACACAAGCCTATAACTCGTTATTTAATCACAACAAAGACTGCAGAATGAACTCACAGGTTGCCCTTGTGAGGTGCAGCAGAGATTGAGTGTTGAGATAAAATGTCACTGACTTCTCTATAAGTTTTTTCCCTATTCCACCCTGCCTGCTGTTCGAATAGAGAAAGGAAAATGTCTGTAAGCGTCAGTGCTGCTGTTCACTTCAGCACAATGCTCTAAAGACAGGAAGGGTTTGTATTTTTACATAAAGATGAAAACAAACTAAGACCAGATAAGGTTAAAGTCCTTCAATTTAAAATGTATAAAAAATACTTCTGTTTTAGCAGTGATGAAAATCTGACATTGTCAACACTTAAATATGAAATAGCTGTGGATATTACAGTGATACATTCACATCTGTCACTATATGTTGGAAATGATACTTTGTTTGAAAACTGATAAGCAAGTAATACTTTTTTTAAATCTCAAAAAGTTTAGCCCAAAACAACTCTTCTAAATCCCTCCTTGAGACATACATATAATTTATGAAATAACACTTTAGCATTTCACAGATACATCATTATTAGCAGAGAAGTTATTTTCAGAAATACTTTAGGCTAAAAGTGTAATGGGATTATCTATTATTGAGTCTAATCAATAATAAATGATAAATAATAAATCTAGTAAATATAGATCAAACCATTGCTTATCTGGAACTCAAGGCAGTCATTTTTGGATAATAAAAGAGCTAACCCAGTTCTTTGAATTAGAAAATACTGTCTAGTTGTGATATTTCCTTACAGAAAAGGGACAGACAAAAACATTAGATTAAGGATATGAGGCAAATAGCTGAAGGTTATTTCCTATGCTCCTCATTTTAGATTGAAGCAATGAGGCAGTAATATAAGTCACTGAAAAGGGTAAGATCCAGACAAGTGAGTGTCCCACCAGTAAATCCTTTCCTGCTTAACCGAACATTTGTTTTTCCACTAAAGGGTAATTTAATTTTCATTACAAATGTTCATGCTATTAAATTGTCTCACAATGTTTAAAACCTTAATCTTTGGTTTCCTGGCTTATTTAGACACTTCAAATTTGTCTGAGATGGAGCACTGAATGTAGGTAAGGCTGATAAATCTAATCTGTTACCTCCTCATTGTTTTTGTAACATTAATTCATTCTTACGTCACAGCATCTATCGGACAGTTTTTAACATCTTCCTGCCATGTCCTAAATACTGAAGGTTTATTATCAACTAATTAGAGGCATAACATAGCAGACATATTATTTATTTTATTATTTTTGCTTTATGTATAAGAATCTCGCTATATTTAGACCTTTCAGCCAACTATTTCAGTGATATGATAAGGGCTACCTTTTGTAAACTCCTCTCCATCCACAGAGGAAGAATATTTGATTTCTTTTATTTTTTTGATTCTGGCAGGATGGGAGTGCTTAGAAATTCCAAAGTTTTACATTAGAAATCTGTTTTTCTGTCATCTATAACATTAAGTTTCTCATCTTGATCATTATCAAATAATTAATATTTCCATACAGATAACATTACTAAATTACATACCAGTTCTCAATTGAAATTTTTAATATATTTGGATTTTGGCCTAATTTCTGGAGAACAAAAGGGAAGGATACTTACATGGTTCAGGTACAAAACTGAAGCTTATCTATGCAAAAATTTTAAATGTTAAAATCAGTTGTTACTCAACATATTGAACATATTTTAAAGTACATTTTTATAGTAAGCAATAGAAATGTTAACATGTTTCTTAAATGGCTTTGCACTGAAGTTTCAGTTTGGGAAATGAGAAAAAGGTACAGGATAAGCTACAGGATGTTTAGGGAAAAAATTTTCGTAAGGTCAGAGACACTGAAGTCTTGAGTTTTTTGAGACTTTGTAATTGGTAACATCAACAGTATTTCCATGGGTAATTGAAAGGAACTTACGGTAGAAATATAGAGTATGCTGAGTTGGAAAGGACCCATCAGGAACATAGAGTCCAACTCCTGAGCTTGCTCAGGACACCCCAAGGGTCACACCATGTGCCCAAGAGCACTGTCCAAACGCCTCTTGAGCTTTCTCTCAGGCTTGGTGCTGTGACCACTTCCCTGGGGAGCCTGTTCCAGTGCCCAAACACCACCTCTGTGTGAAAAACTTTTCCTAATATCCAACCTAGACCTCCCCTCAGCTTCATGCCATTTCCCCGAGTCCTGTCAGTGACCATGAGACTGAAGGGATGGGTGCCTGCCCCTCCGCTTCTTCTCGTGAGGATGTTGAAGACCACGATGAGGTCTCCCGTCAGTCTCCTCCATGCTGAACAGACCAAGTGATGTCAGCCACTTCCACCATCCTTCACCATCCTCATGGCCCTCCTGTGCATGCTCTCTAATAGTTTAATATCTTAATGACCTGGATTATGATACCTACTCAGAAAAAAAAAAAAAATTCAAAGAAACAGGTTTTTTTAACTTGTATTTTAATGTAACTGAGAAATAATGACTGCAAATAGTCACTCAAAGTCTCAAATTAATTTCTATCATTAAATTTATAATTCATGGTATAAAAAGTCCCTTACAAATCACCACAACTCCCCAAGAAAGCTCAAAAAATAAAATTAAACAAAATAAAACAAAGCAAAAAAAAATTAAATTAAACAAATATAATATTGTGGTCTACTGATAATATAAATATGCTTATACATTTTTGTTTTAGTCATTTCCAGATTGCCACTCAAGAATTCTGTTGTAGTTATTAATTATCATCTCTTCTAGAGACAATTATTAAAAATTTTGAATGGAGGTTTTTTCAAATCTCTTCAGGTTGCAGTCCTGCAAACTAGTGTGTTGTAAAGATTTAACTTTAGTTAGGGAGTTTGTTACTTATTTTCCATGACAGCAGTATGTATCAGAGTTGATTACTTTGAACTTTTTAGTAGAAGACAAAATAAATGTTAAATTAAATAAAAGTTAATAACATATTTGCATTACTCTGACTTTCTCAAATTCTTTATTTCATTAAACTTTTTTGACTGTGAGTTTATTTAGGAATTATTCACGGTAAAAATAAAGAAATAAATATCTCATTCAGAGTTCTGAAAGGTCTTGGGACTTAGCAGTTTTTATTGAAGATTTATCATGGTTTTAATCATTGCTTCAATCTCATTTGTCAGTAACACTGTTGGAAAATTATTCATCTGAGTTATTATATTCTTAAAAATACACATTAAAGTAACATATCAGCAATAGCTGAGATAGCCATAACAACTCAAATAAAATTCAGTATACATAATATTTAAAATACTGTAAGTTGTAAAATTCAACATAGTAAGTAATTCCCCAATTTAGGACTCCTGGTACATCTGTCAGTGATTTCTCAATTACAAACATTATGAATATGGGCAGACAAGAATCATTCTTGTGAAAGATACACAACACTACTCGGTTTGAAATAATTTGAGAAGTGACTTGCAACTCTTATTCTGGGTATAATTGGGTCAATATTGTGTCAGTAACTTAGTGATGTATTACAATTACTGCTTTGGTATTTGCAAGTCCTAAAATTATCCTTATTCACTCAAAATCTGTGGGTAGGCATGGCCATGTCTGTGGCTGAGCTGGAGACTGATACTCCTCCAGCGTAGCTTGGGAAGGGGCTCATGGCCTGAGGCAGAACTGAAATGGCCTTTGGCCCCATAGGTGTGGTTTGAGGCTTCAGGAGAGATTGTTCAGGATTTATAAAGTCTCTCAGGGCCCTGAGAGTGGTACTTATTTGCAAAGTCATTTAAAACTTTGAATCTTTGTGATTATCTTTGAAAACTACTATATATAATATCATCAATTTTTAATCAGAATTCTCAATAGGGAGCTTTACTCAGAAACTGATGGGATGACACAACCTAGGGTTTTGAGATACTTCTTCAATGATTTGTTTCTATTTTGAGGGAAATTATGTGTTAGTGAAAATGTTTGTGTGTGTGCACGCGTGTTTATGTGTCTAGATGAATCTGTCTTTTTTTAATGCTCTTGCAAGCCTCTATATGACTTTAAAATGTGGCATAGACTCATGCATTGATCTCAATTATGTACAAAAGCCACGCAGCATATTCAAGTGCACCAGCTGCATTCAAACAGAATTAAGTCTTGTGCTATGTCACCTAGGTGGAAGTATTAGTGCAATTAAATCTACAGGATTAAATAATGAGTCATGAAGGATGCTAGTTCCTTGAAAAATTACAAGCATTAATGGCTACTGTTAGGTAGGAACTGAAAATATTTATTGGATGGTCTCCCCAATATAATTATAATTCTTTTAAAAAATTACAGACTGAATGAATAGCTCTTTGATGAGAATGTTTACAGAGATAATATTCATAAAACATATCAAAAGTTGATAATTAATACACACGGTTTAAAAGGAAAAACTGAACAGTTTTGAAATCTTAAACATTGGTATACACACTATGGTTATCCTTAGTTGTGTTGTGTATGATAGCTGCACACGGATTCACTTAATTTGAGAGTATTTACAAATGCAGTACAGATGCAGCTTCAAGCTGACAATCTGCAACATTACATGAGATAAATAATTTTACCTTCCATTCTCTTCTGTTCGTCCAAGATATAATTTAAGTAGTAAATAAATTATTACTGCAATCTGTTACCCACAACCTTCTTGAAGTAGAAACATACAATTTTTGTTATTATGCAAAAAGAAGAAACAAGTGGTATTTTTCTTTACACATCTTAACATATTTGCACATGTAGTTTTCTGGTTTTAGTAAAATAAGATTCTAAGACCAAAATTCACAAATGAGACTTAACTACTGTACTTTCCTGAAGACTATAGTCTATTTAATAAAGCTAAATAAAAATATTAACCATTAAGACTTGGAAACTGGTCAAGAAATATAAATGTGCTGACCTAACAGAATTAGTTGTTGCTGAGAAGTGTATAGCAGTGATAAAATCAAGCCCAAACCTTTCCTGATCAGAGACTGCCAATGTGTTGAGGAGAGCAGGTGCATGTTTTTTTCACTGCAACAGGTTTTCATCACAAACCGAATTTTACAAGACAAAAAAATCTTTTAGGAGTATAGTTGTGGTGATAGATTTCTTTAAAGACAAATTCTAAAAGACACAAGAGAAATTCTATTTTATTTTTCTTCTGAATATTATGCTTACATTCTACTGTAGGGTACTTTATGGCACCCAAATAAAACTAAAATGCACTTTTTTCAAAGCTAGAAGGTTTAAGTAGGGTATATTTGCTTCATCGGGTCAAATTTTCTTGTTTCTGCAAGCAGCTTTGTATTTTGTGTGATAGTTTCTGTGATTCTGTGTGAGGCGCTCAATTCTCTGCATGGGTTGTAGTCAGATTTTAAACATTTTAGCCAATGTCGTTTTTAGTATTTGAGTTTTTAAGTGACAGGCACTGCAATGCTGTGACACAAGTACTTTGCAGATGAAGATATCAGATACTTAGGAGCAAGTCAATAAAAGAGTGAGTGAAGCAGTCAGACAGAAATACTAATTATGCCTGGTGTTAGCTAGTCTACCTCAGGAATTATTATTAATACGTGTTCAAACTGCTCTTCCAATATCTAAGAATGGTACTTAAAGGAGATAATTTGTTGAGCATAAGGGTTTACTAAAGTCTTACCAAAATTGCAGCTTGCTTCTCAGTTATTCTAATTAAATGATTTATCACTGGAAATATTATAGCAATATATATTCACAAGTTTTATTCATGGCATTCATACATAAAATAAGATTTACATAACTCCCTGTGATGCATATGAGTTTTACTAGTAACAGTGTTGCAGATAATTTTAGTTAAATTAGTAATACAGCTGAATACCATGAAAAAGTTGTAATTATTTTTAAAATATTATTTAACTGAATCTTTGAGCTTTTCCTTCAGCTTAAATGTGTAATGTGTTTCTACATATTTTAAAGGAAAATATTCTGAGAAACAGTACTTCTGCTGTCCTCTTTCACTCTGTGGAAAAGATTTACTAGTGAAATGTACTTTTTCATAGAGTAGAAGAGTGGTTTTCTCCTTCCCTTCCTCATAAAAGGATGAATTATCTTTCATTCAAAATTCATAATCTCCGCAAAAGCAATATATTTTCGTAACTATTACACAGAAATGGGATAGTTAGCCAGTTAGTCATAGGTTGATTGGCAAAATAGCTGTTTTGCTTCTAGCAGATGCCTCTCTATCTCTACTCATCTAAATTGCCAGAGATACGGAAGTATAAGCGGAGCTCTAACTCACAGACATGAGTGAAAAATGCTTGTTTTGCTATGCTAGAAAACTATTTATCATGAACACCATTTTTATATGCTGATAATGTCAAAGCAGAATCCCTGGTGTGACAGAAACTGTGCTCTAGTGACAGCTGTGCAACAAGCAGTAATTGAACATATTTAAAAATCCATCCCATGTACTGAACAGATTTCAGTGTCTGCTTTGTTTAAGGTCCACTGAGTTGTGAAATGGTTGCTTCATTCACACAGATGTTAATATCTCCAGGCTCTTCTTTGTTGTTCTTCATTTGCATATTTGCAGTAAGTTTGCTGCTCATGAAGTCAGACACAGCTACTTGTCACTACTCTCTGTTAGAACAATGCATCTTGAAGACAAAATACAAGAAACTGTAATTACACCTCATTAAGATTTAAGGAGAAAAATAATAAGAAACATACCAATAGGTGTTCAGTCACCAGTGCTTCATTACTTTCTTTACTGTTTAAATACCTGTCTCTGATGAATATAAATTACTCAGGGAAAACAATATAGTTTTGAATCAGTTTAAGAGCCTCTCTTTGTCTGTTCATCTATGAACACATTCTGAAGTAATGATCCAACAAGATATTGGAGTTTTATATGATTATTAAATGTTACACTTGATCGTTCCATGGCAAAAATTGAAGTTTCTTTTAGTTTTATCCATTCTATGAGAATCACAACATGATTCTGAATACTCAAAAAAAAAATTCAGGGAACAAAAGGCACAGATAAATTAATTAGTAAATAATAAAAATACCAGAAATGTGTTTTTGGACTGGCTAAAAATTGCAGGCAACAAATCCTAATGTCAAAGACCCTTCATCTCTTAAGTACATTATTTATTAATTAATTCTATATCATTGCCAGCAGGTCAAGGGAGGTGATCTACTCAGCCCTGGTGAGACCTTACCTGAAGTGCTGTGTTGAGTCCTAGGCTTTTTAGTACACGGGAGGCATGGAGATCCTGGAGCCAGTCCAGTTTAGTTCTACAAAGATAATTAAGGGACAGAAGCATCTCTCTTTTGAGGAAAGGCTGAAGGAGTTGTGCCTCTTTAGCCTCAAGAAAAGATAACTAGGAGGAGACCTCATCAATGTATATGAGTATCTGAAGGGAGGGTGCCAAGAGCATGGATCCAGACTCATTTTGGTAGTGATGAGCAATAGAACAAGAGGCAACAGGCAGAAGCTGAAACACAGGAAGTTCCACCTGAACATGAGGAAGAACTTCTTTACTGTGAGAGTGTGAGCACTTGAACAGGTTACCCGGAGAGATTGTGGAGTCTCCTTTCCTGGAGATACTCAGAAGCCATCTGGACACAATCCTGAGAAATACGCTCTTGGGAAACCTGCTTGAGAACAGAGGCCACTAGGTAACTTCCAGTGGTCCCTTCCAAACTCACCTACTCTGTGATTCTGTGATCAAGATGTGAAAATGCCCCATGTTTAGGTGTTTAGAGGGAAAAAGAAGAATTTTCCTTTACAAAGCGTAACAGAAAAACACCATCAGATCATGTTGACCTTGTCACATATATTATCATTTGGAAATACCAAAAAACACAATGCGTATTGCAGTTGGAATAATGATATAACAGCTAAAACAAAGATCTTGAGTTTCAGGAGGTTGTTATTCTTGTCTATAGATCCACAAACCACAGTTATTGTAACAGTTTCTCTTCAATTTTTGAAAATTCTTCATGTTATAAAAACCTTTAATCTAAAATTATTGTACTTGTATCTTACAGGTTCTCAGCAAATTTACATTTATTTTGGCAGGCTAGCTATAGACTAGAAATGCTATATTCTAGTGTGCTGAGTTGACCCTGTCTGTCTTCCAGCCACTCACCCAGTTGCTCTCTCACTCTTCTGCTTCAAAGGGACAGGGGAGAAAGTAAGATGGAAAAGTCTCTGGGTTAAGATAAATACAGGGAGATCAGTTATCAGTTAGCATCGAAGAGAAAATAAACTCAACATGAGGACTATATATATAATTTATTGCCAAATAGAGTTGAAGAGTGAACAACAAAGACAGAAATGCAAACATCTCATTCCATTCTTTCTCCTCTCATTCCATTTCTCCCCAGTGTCCATATCACTTCTTCATTCCAGAATCCTCTATCCCTTTCTTATCTCAAAGAGGTGCAGGTTATGGGGACATTGATCATTCCATAAGAATTTGTCTCTGCCATGCTTTCTTCCTCACAATTTTCCTCTCATCCACTGTGAGTCCTTCCCACAGGGTACAGTTTTCAGGAAATACTCATATCTTCTGATGTGGATGGTTAATGGTCCTCCTCATAGAGGCCACTCCTGCAGCATCCCTCTGCCAACAAGTTGTCGCTTGCATCCAGTAAATACAACCTGCAAATTAATTTTACCTATACTGCATATTCCAAAATTACTTTCTCATGGGCATTTACTTTAAAACTTATTCCACCTACAGTTGGAATATATGAAGTAGTATGAACCTAGTATTCTTCTACCTGAAGACTGAGATAACATCCTACTAGGTTAAAAGTATTTTTGCCTTCAGTGAAAAGTTGGGGCACTGACTATAATGAAATGGATAAGGTTAATTGCCAATTACATGGTAATAGCTTAGAGGGTTTTCTGTTAAAAAGTGTGTTCTATTAACCTGAGAAAATGATGTTTGTTGAAGTTATTTTGCTCCCAGCATGGATGACAGCTGTGCTCAGCTTGCTAAGAGTAAGGAAATTACAATTTGCACCACTGAAGATTCTGAAATTTTTTTGCTTTCTAGGAGGCTTTGGATTTTTGTGGGGTTTTTTGAGGTTTTTTTTTTTTTTTTTGGTGGTTGAGTTGAGTTTGGGATTCTTCGTTTTGTCTTTTAGCAAGAGAGGCTTGGGAGATCTGACTGTTATGAAATGGAATCTGAACTTACATGTATTTTCACTTTATTCTAAAATCCCATGAGGTATACTTTTACTCTGGTGTACTTTTACCAGAGAGTTTACAAATTAGAGCAAATAACAGTAACATATATACATGGGGATTATTTAAACTACTGTGGTGACAGTCACCACTAAACAGGTTAGTGGGACCTGCTAAATGAGAGTACAGCTAGCAAAAGCACCTAATGACACACCGACTAATGGGGGTTAATGGGATAATGGGACCATAGCTAATATGATCAACAGGGTGTCCATTAAGCAGGGGTGTCTACTGGAAAAAAAACGTATCACCAAGATGGGCAGTAATTCATGTGAAATATCACAATCCAAATTACCTTCAGTAGAGAGGGGTTGGAGAAACCTGAAAATTCAGCACTATTGTAAGAAACAAAAATCTGTTCTCAGATGAAGAGGCACAGCAAGTCATTTTATCAGTCACTTAACTAGAGGTTAAGGATGCAGATGTTATCACTGCTATGAGATGAATGTCTGTTTGGGGATTTTTTTGAGAACTATTAATATTACTGAATTATTGATATTACTGTTGTTACTGAACGGAGTTCAGATGCAGTTTAAGACACCAGAATTAAACGGTCCACACCCCATATGTGTAAGCAGAAGCTAAGATCTCCTTAATGGTTTAAAATGTCTAAAGACATAGGCTTTGATTTATTTAGACAGGCATCAATTGTATCGCTCAAACAGCATTTAGCACTTTTTGAGACGCCTTGTGACCTCTTGTTGCTACATAGGTCATGAGTCTCTTCTATCCTATTTACCTTCTTTATGTGGCTGTTGCCAGTAGGCCAGAGCATTTCAGGTAGTTTTAGATACCTCTGTTTATTTTCTAGCTGATAATACCCAATGAAGCCAGGAGCCATGTGACCCCCCCTGAAGCAGATCTTTAGTGCCTCAGACCTGAGACTTCTGAATGGAGCTGACGGCTGTGACACAGAATGCACACACTTTCATGTACTTGCATGTAGTAGGTAGCTGGATGCGAGATGGGTTATCTGGGATGCCAACTGCCAACTGTGGTGTCTCAAATGACACAAAATGTCTGTTTTAGTCTAAAACCGAATGTAGTCTTGTGTCCATTTTCTATAATGGGAATTAAGACTTCTGGCTGACAGGCAAAACCTTCATATAGGTATCTAGATTTAAGTGACTTATTATCAAACACGCTCCTATTCAATAGGCTAGATTTCTTTGCTTTGCCACAGTTGCCTAATGCCTTTTCAAACACCAAAGGTTATGTAGCCTTGAACCAACTGAGACTCCAAACCTGCTATGCTATAGCAACTTCCCCATGCAGAACTCTTGAATACCTGTGAGATGTAAGCAGCAATAAGTTCTTGTCTTCTCAGGTTTAAGTAATTAAATCAAGCCTAAAATTTTTTCTTCCCCCGTATTTTTTTCCTTATATTAATTGTGTATTCAAATAGCTCAATTTACTTAATTTCAGTTTTCTGGGGAGAAATGCGGAATAATATTTTGCTGTACATTTTTACAGTAGAGTTCTTAAATCTTATCCAAGCCCCATTGCTGTTAAAATGTGCAGCAGTCACAATGGATAGTGTAGAGAAAAAATCTCCTTACACCTTACAATTATTAGTGATCATCAATGATTCCATAATTATATTAACATTTCTCATGGAAAAAAAAGAAAAGGCAGAAAAAATAATGGAGAATTATTCTTCATTTAACTTCCTTCACAAGGAAATACAGACAAGGAAGACTGAAGAGAATGGGGTTTGTCAGAACATTGCACAGCCAATCCAGAAAAGTACAGAAAAGAGGATAAATTTAGATTAGATTCTTTAAACCAGGAAGCATTAACTATTAACTCTGTAAAGTTTCAAGTCTTTTTTGTCCGATCAATAAAAATGTGGTTTTATATCTTGTACTCAGGTGCACTTATGAACATTCCATTTTCCATCTAGTCAGTGAAATTTACTTGGCTACAACATTCTAGCTCCCTCATGTTTTGTACCCTTGTTACCAACGTGATTCAAAAGGCCTAGACACAGGCTTATTTTTCGAGCCATCTTCAATTAGTTTTGCATTTTACTGGCCTGTTTTATGACTTCATTATACACAAAACACTTACAGGTGAAAGATGTGTGCTGCTTTTCTCCACTATAATCGCTGCATTATTTTGAGAGTTGTGGGGATTTTTTTTGTTTGGGTTTCAGGTTTTTTTGTTGGTGGATTTTTTGGTTTGTTGGTTGGTTTGATTTGTTCTGGGCTGAGGGAGGGGTTGTTGGTTTTTTGGTTGTTTTTTTGAGGGGTTCATTTTAATCTATAGTTTTAATTATGTGTTTCCTGATGATACTTGGTCTAAAAGATCAGGATCAGTTTTATAAAATGATGTACATGGGCAGCCTCAATGTAGTATTATTTGGTATTATGAACATTCCCTAACCAATTTGGATTTACTTGTCTTTTTAACGGCCAATCACAATTTATCAGATTGATTCATTGCCCTCATCTTTCACTGACTCTCCATAATGGCATCCACACCATCCAATATATTTTTCTGATTGCTTAAGTTCACATCACTTTAAACTGTCAACACTTCTTTTTTTTTCCCTTGCTGGAATGCATGTGAAACCACTGGAGACAACATGTTTCTTAAAGAACTGCAAGAAATAAAGTTGCAGCAAAGTTGCTTGCTTCAGTTAAACTATTGACAGAGTTTAAAATAAAATCAGTTGAGGAAATCAGGAAGTGTTATTAACCACACCAAGTCCAAATCTGGGTAACTCGCTCTCTTTGCAAAAAGCTAATGTGAATTAAAAAGATAAAAGGTCCAATTCTTCTTCTAATTAAATCACAGTATTGGCAATAACCTCTGTTATGAATGGATGATGTGGGTTTAAATCAGCTCTTGTCTGTTGCCCAGGCCTCTGGCAGCAGGCAGTCACGTTACTGAGGTGGCCAGCACCCCAAAATCCACTACCATTCGCAAGTTCTTTAATAATAGCTGATTTGGTCTATTATAAAATGAGAGTTACTTATTAACAGACGCAAAACTAACAGACATAAGACTTAAAACAGACTATTACTACACAGGGAAAAGATAAAAAGCCATAGCAGTAGTCATACACGCAGAGTTAAAGGTATCATTAAATTTACAGCTAGCTAAGAAATAGTTTAACTTAGGATTCAATATTTCTTACCATCCAGTTCTTTGATGGAGTACACATCGAGCAATCCTTTCTCTCGATTCCCAGGGAAAGGGACCTGGAGTTGTGTCCAGCTCCAGGGAGAAATCTTCTCACACCTTTCCATGGAGTTTGTAAGAGACTTTTGCCTCTGTGATAATTGTGTGGGCTTTTGCAGACATAAGAACCATGTCTTTTGGTCAGGAATAATTCTTTCATCCCATCCCACACTGGCTTTCCAGACTAAGATGTTGATTCTTAGCTGAGGGCCTGAGCCCTTTTGGCACCAGAGATATCCCATGCTGGGCCTGTGACCCGCCCGAGTTCCCTCCTGCATAAGCACAGCCATCTGTGGTAGAGAGAGGGGGTACACATCTCCTGCCACAACCTCACTTATGTTTCTTTGAGACACATGTAAGTAAGTCTAATTAAAAGTTGTTGTATAGTATTAAAAACAGAAGATACCTCTTTAGTATGTACAAAATATAAAATTGGAAAACTAAAGGTTTGATAAAGTATATAAATATATTACAAAAGAGAGCATTTAAATTTTAAACTACAATAGAATTTTAAAATAGGGAAAAATGTACTCTTGAAGTAGCTGCCAGTCTGTTAAAGTTGGAGAATTTTATGCAAATAATTGCCAGTAAAATTACTAATTTTTTTTAGATTTTCATGTAGGCATAACAGTTAGGCCAAGTCATTACAATGTCACCTACAATATGACTCCCCAGTGAAAATAACGAACATTCTCAGGAGGTTATTTCCATTACTGCTGCTTCCATAAGGCTTCACTGAGACCAACAAAAACATGGATAATAATTGGCTAGTACATCTCTGAATTATATCTTATTAGTATTTACGTCACTCATTTCAAGACATAAATGGATCGGTCACCACCACTTGCTTTTTCCACCATTGTTTATCACTATAAACTACGACATCAAAATGTAATATTGTTATAGGTAGTAGAAAGTGGTATACATGTTACAAAAACAGCTCCATCTCAATTTTCTGCTTTTTTTTTTGTGACTTTGCCTTTCTTTTTTTTCTTATGTGTTTGTTGTGAGTGCTTCAGGTGGAATCTAATTTAGCTTTCTGTAAGTTACTCAGTCTTCTTTGAACAATGCAAAGATATAGAAATATCTCAAGTAATATTTATCCCATCTTGAAAAGAAATCTTAGAAAGTTTTGGAAAAAGATCAATCCTTTGGTAGGAATTCTTAACTTAGAAGAAGTTAAGAAAGGAGCTTATTTTCAGGTAGCTAAAATCCTAGTCTTCACTCTTTAATTCTACATGTTTGGAAATCGGGGGCGAATGTCTCTCAAGAGGAAACTAGCTAGCACATACAGCCCACTCTTCAGTCTTCAAAAATTTAAGGAAATATATCAAGTAGAAATTATCTGGCTAATTTAATTTACTATTTTCATTTTCTTGTACTGTTTAATTCTTCTGAAGCAAATATATGAACAATGACTTGTCTTTCTACTGTTCCTCAGTTATAACCAATCTCAATTAACAAACCACTTTTTTATAATTTGCTGTATTGAAGCATTCACTTTCTTCTTTTTAATGTTTGAAAGTAATTTTGAGTTATTTCAGCCATCCTTCTGTCATGTGTTTTATCTACCAGCTAGATACTAGAGATTCTAATGGCTGTGCATGATTAAGAACCATCAGCGGTGGATGGAGTAATTGCTCCACTTTTTCCCCTTCACAGTATTACTGCTGAGAGCTGTCTCTTCTTTCTGTGGTCCACCGGCAGCTGTTAAAATCTATGATGCAAAATAAATTGTACCCTCTAGAAAACACCAGTGGTGGTGGTGTTTCTGTTTTTTTTCCTGTTATTGTTGTTGTTACTGTTTTTGCTCTTGTTGTTCAGTTGCTTTTATTAGTTAAAACGAGTATTCATATATTTTAAAGAAAGTTTTCCCAAATTTAAATGAATAATTTTCCTTTTATACAAGTTTCAAATCACCTCAAGGTTTGTAGTAGGCAGGTCAATCAAAGCATGCTTGAATTACCAATGGCATACTGAAGGCAAGAAAGGTTAAGTGGGTTGGTGCGAGATGTGTGGTGATTTATCTTGCCTGTCTTCTAGCATGTACAAACAAAGTCTTCAACACGTGTAGTCTGCTAGATTTGTTTTATCTTTCATGGACAGAAATAGTCTCCTCCATAGGGCAACTTACTTGTGTGTATGATATCAATCTTAAAAGGAGACTAACTGCCTCTGGAAATGCCTATTTCCTTTCAGGGATCATAAAGAGAGCTTAGATGACTACTTTATCCTGAACACTTAACTTTTAGCTAGAAAAAATTAGATTAAGTGAATCTGGGACATAACATTTGACTGAAATACAAAACCACGACTGGTGATATTTTAATACTGCTTTCATGAGATTATAAACTGCACAATTTTAATAAAAAGAGCGATAAATACAAATTAAATTCAGGCATTATGCTTTCATCTGTCCATATGAAGCTGTTTTATGCTATTTGAGATGTGATACGATATCAGAGACATTTTTGGAGTCTGACAAATTAGACATAGGATTTAGAGGAAACCTGTGCATGTGTGAACTGGCAGCTAGAGAGCATCTAAAATGTAATAAAACATTTCCAATGGAAGTAGTACTACTGCTGTTTGTACAATTGAAAACAAACACTAACAAGCCCTAGATTCTAGTACACAGTAAAACAGGCAAGCACTGTGACTAATCTAAAGCCCCTACCAATAAAAACTGAAGAACTGCAATTATAAATGTAGTCTAGCATACTCCAATCAAGGTTATCATTATCTGGAGTCCCTCAAGACCCCCACTAGGTCCTCAAGACCCCCCCTCCCCCAAGAAGCTGGCATTGGGTGGACCCTGTGGACACACACAGCTGCTCACCCAGTCCTCTCCCCCACAGGACAGGGAGATAACTGAAGGAAGATGAAAATACTTACAGATTGTGTTAACAGCAGTTTCGCAGGAGAAGCAATAGGTGCACATACAAACGAATAATAGATGAAGAAAAGAAAATAATTTATTCAGTGCTTCCCACTGACAGACAGTTGTTTAATGACTCCTTAGAAAGCACGGTATGAGCATGTGTAATAGTTTCATAGGTAGACAAGTGCCATAACTACTAATGTCCCTCCTTCCTCCTCCTTTGCTTGAACTTCTATTGCCAAGCACGACATCATATGATATGGAATATTTCTGTGATAAAATTAGGTCAGGTGACCCAGCAGTGCCCCTCTCACCTTCTTGCCCATCCCCAGACTACTCATTGTGTGGGAAAAAAGAAAACAGCTTGACTTTGTGCAAGCATTTTTCAGTAACAGGCAAGAAGATCATCCAATCTAACTCCACTTCTAAACCAGAGTCAGCTGAAGCATGTTGCCCAGGACTGTGCCCTTTTGGGTATGGATGGAGATTCTACAGCCTATTTGCACAACCTATACAGTTTGACTACTTTCACAGTAACAAAAAAAAGTATTCTCTCATGTTCAGATGGAATTATTTCTTGTGTTTTCTGACTGTCAGCTCTTGCCCTGGTAGTGAACACTGCTAGGAAGGGCCTGTCTCCTTCTTTTTCATTCCCTCTCATCCAGTTTTTAAAAACACTGATAAAATCCCTGCTGAGCCTTCTCTTTTCTGGAGCAGAGTCGAAGGTCTCTCAGCCTCTGTTTGTCCTAACCCATCATATAGTTGGTGATGTCAATGAAGATGTAAAACAACATCCAGTAACAATCCTTTATAATCAGCTGCCAAAAAAAAAATTAAAACCCCCAACAAAAGCACTTTCAGGTCAAAATGACAATACTCCAATTTTCAGCTTTCAGGTCTGTGCTCCGTCACTTTGGCTAAATATATTCAATCTTTACCTTGCTGGCGTGTCTAGGACGAAGGAAGCTGAGGAAAGTGGTGTGGCATGATTTGCTGAAAGTCTACTTAAACAAAATCTACCATTCTTCTGATGTGGACAGAAAAATATGTTTCTACTTTGGACAAGGTGATTGGGTTAGTGAGGCATGATTTGCCGTTGGTAAATCTGTGCTGGCTTTTGCCAAATACTTCCTTCATTTGGCTTGTAATAGTTTATAAGCGGATTTATTCCATTCTTTGCCAAGGACTGAAGCAAGGAAAAAAAACAGAACAAAACCCCCAATTACTTCAGAACCACAAACATACATTGAATGGGATGAGAATAGTATTAAATTGAAGTTATTTTAGCTTAATAAATTCCATAACAATACTCACTATTTTTCAGACGTTTTTATTGTATTTTTTCATCAGCCCATCCATTTGCATAAACATGTGAATTTTAACTTCAAAGTCATTCAGTGAGTCATGTAGACTGACCTTTTAATTGCTACAGCTCATCTCAAAATAGGTTTTATTAAGACCAAAGGTAAGTTTAAAATCCACCAATGTGGAGTACTAAAGAATTCACACTGGTTCAATTTTTGCAATTAAATGGATTTTATTTTATTGTGTGAATTTTAAAATATGATATATATGATTAATTTGCTTTTTCTACAATTCTAAATAATTTGATTAGCTCCTGTATAATTTCTATGCCCAAGGAATCTCAGGAAAAAAATTAACAAAAGATTAATCTTTAGAGAATCAATTTCTGATAAGAAAGAAGCCTGCTTCACGATGGCTTTACTGTCCTTAAAGTAAAACTGTTCATCTAAGTAGAGGCAGCATTCAGAATCTTACTTGTCCCTTAGAACACTAAGGCTATTAATTTCTGAATACTGCGAGCCATATAATCAGTGCAAGATAAAATATTTCAGCCTAGTCATAGCACAGATGCAATGAATGATTACAGAAGCTGCACAGGGAGTAAATGAGGAAATATATATTTTTATATATATATATACATAGATATATATAATTATGGGTTTTTATCCATAAGCAGGTGAAAAAAAGTGATATTCTAAGTTTCTCAACTCTCCATAATTTTGGAAACACTATGAATAGGAAAATAATATTTCCTTTAATATTAGTATGAATTTCTGTAATTTAACGTTCAGACAAGTGTGTTTTACATCTAACAGTATACTTTCAGGATGTTAATTTGCTGTCATATCAAATTCTTTAATGTGTCAAAATTTGGAAATTTTACTGCGTTATGCTATTAACACTTACTTGATGGGAGCTAGAGAATGACTCATGAGAAATAACTTCGTCGAATCTTAGACACTTAGTCTTTATCTTCTTGCTAAAATCTTGCTCTGTTTTCCCAAATTAGACAGCAGTCTCCCTGTACACTGTTGGACAAAGATGAGTATGTAAAAAAATATTATTGAACACTTCTGTCAAAAAAGTTAACATAACCTCCTTCAAGACCTACCTGTATTTATGCATCAGGAAACACTGAGAGGAGAGATGTGCTGTAAGCCCTATACCTCTATGGTCCTTAGTCCTCAATGTTACAACCAGAACCAAGTGCTGTCTTGAGAGCTCAGGATCAGAAATAGAAAATCTTCTGGGTAGCTATCTGCACTTGTTTTTCTAACAAACAAAAAAAGGAAAAAAGGTTTATAATTTCTTACTATTTTATTTCTTATAAAATATATTGGATGAACAATAAATGTGGGAATGACAAGTTTCTATGTATTACGACATTTGAAGTGAGCCTGGCGAGCTCGGAGAGAAGCAAGGTCAAGACCCTGAATTTTGTAAGAATGAACTTCCATCTGTTTAAGAGCTGGTGAATGAGAGCCCCTGGGTAATTGTCTTCAAGGACAGAGGGGCTGGCTAGGGCTGGCAACTACTTAAGGCCACTCGTCTTAGAGTGTAAGAGCTCTCTATCCTGGTGTGTAGGAAATCAAGTAAGGCAGGCTGGAAATTGGCATAACTGAGCAAGAATCTCCTCCTCAATCTGAGGAGTAAGAAAAAGGGTTGGCCAGGGGAGGCAGGGTTAGGTGATCTGGGGACATCACCAATAGGTGTGCAGATGACATGAAGCTGAGCAGTGCAGTTGAAATGGACAAGCTTGAGAACTGGGCCCGTGAGAACCTCATGAGGTTCAACAAGTCCAGTGCGATGCAAGGTGCTTTTCTTTTTTGTCCATCTACTATTCAGAGTGGAGCAGATATCCGTGCTGCAGCACACTGGGGACTCTTATCTGGACCAGGCAGGCATGCCGTGAAGGAAGCTGCTGCCTGAGGAGAGGAGTCCATGCAGGAGCTGGTTTACTGACAGGACCTGTGGCCCATGGGGGACCCACACTGGAAAAATCTATTCCCAAGGGTTTGTACCCTATTGAGAGGACCATGCTGAAGCAGTTAGTGAAGAGCTGCAATCTTTGGGAAGGACCCAGGCTGGAAAAGTTCAGGAAATACTGCAAAGACTTCACCTTTCTCTGTTGAACACTTTAATCATCACAGATAAACATATTCTCCCACTCTCCCCAAACCAGCTTGAACCTTCTCAGAAAGAACAAATTTAATTTTGTTCTCACACATCCTCTTTGAATGCTTGTACCAGTGTGCTATTGAAAAAGAGGGATAAAATATGTATATTCACATTTGCTGTTCTTCAAAGAAGACAGGAGAATTTGTGCAGAAATGTAAAGTGGAACGATGAACCTATGTAGCTTCTTTCATTTTTTCATTTATTAGGAAGCAAAATGAGAGCATATTTCTCATTGGAAGTATGTGGAAGGAATACAATTTTTCTTGCATGTACATCGATAGAATACACAATTAAATGCCAATGCAAAGCCCAGACTGGATGTAAACAGAAGAAATCTGTACAGATTCACCCCTGTGAATGCAAGGAATATTTCTGAGACACCAAAAAAAAAAACATTCTGACAGAAACCCTTCAGCCATTTTCAAATTTTTAGATTCTTAGATCTAGTATTGCAGAAACAAAATTTTTAAAATAAAGTAAGCCCCAGTAATTTTAAGCCCCCGGCAAGTTGGCAGTTATAAAATTACAATAGAGAGAGGAAATTCATTTGAAAAAATTTTAGGAGTGGAAATAGTTTTCTGCCTAATAATATCCAGTGCAGTGAATAATCCTATCACACAGAAATGTATGCACTATGATTATTTGTCTCTACAGATGATGGTCTTGGTTCCAAGCAAGGAAGTTGTTTATAGATTTTTAACCTTTGAAATCTCTTTTTGCCATTTCTTTTTCTTACTATAAATGGATTGCATTATAAAGTTATGAAGAGGATGAAGACGACACTAGTTTACTTTCTTGAGAAAGAGTATACTTAAATGACATGGAGACTAGATTCTAAATACTATCAATTTCCAGATTTCAGTGTGCTCTTTTTGCTCTATTCTATATACCATCCAGTCAAATATAATAATGGTTTATTAACAAGAATTTTTAAAGAGGAAGGATTAATTAAAGGAGTACTCAGTACTCATCACAAAGTTAATTATAAAATGAAGATGGTTTTTGGACTTCTGTCTGATTTTTAATATCTTCTGCTCAGTTTTTCCATTTAATCTTAACCAAGATATCTTAAAAAGACATCTAGCAAGAACATGCCTAATCTTACTTTTGATTTAATGATAGATGAGTACTGTATGCAATCTTTAAATTCTTATTTGTTGACCATGGTAAGAAAACAGACAATCCAGGCAGATGTCATTAAACACTGGGAATCAGTAAATGCTCTGCAAACAGCGCTTGCAGAAACAACCACATTTATCGCTTCCATCTCCACTTTAGTGGACTCAAAATTTGCGTTTCAGTGGTTTCTATCCAGTTAGTGAGATTTATTAATCTCTTCTTGGGATACTTGCTGTTTATTTGGAGGATAAGAACAGACATGCATTTTGGACTTCAAAACTATAGCTTTTGGAACTAAAAAGGAAAATCTTTGGTTAAAACTTGCTTACTCAGATCCAGTTTTTGGGGGGTTTGTTGGTTTTCTTCTTTGGGGTTTTTTCTGCATTTGCTTGAGTTTGTGTTTTGTTGGTTTTGGGGTTTTTTTTTGGTTTTCTGGGTTTTTGTGGGGGATGAGGGGAGAACTTTTCCTGTTGTTGTTGTTTGGGCTTGGGGTTATTTTTTGTTTATTTTCCAAACAAGTCACATTCATGTAAGTGTTGCAATAGCAGCATATTCAGTAGACCAATGCATACCAACAAAGCCATTAATTTTTTGATGGATTGCAGTGTTAACTGCATGAATACACAGAGATGTTTTATAGGCTTTCCATACACTGTAAAACATATAAGATTTTCAGATAATAGATGTTGCATATTGCTTTTCCTAAGGGATTTTTAAGTTCTGTTAGCCACTATTCACTTCCACTGCTTGCTTTCCATTAGAGGGTTTTTTGATTTTTGGCTAGGAAGTCATAGCATATGTAAACAGGAGCAAGGAACTATATATACCAAGAATTTAAAAGTATGCTTCCTCTTATCAGGCGCATTGTCCTTTAAGAGTGCACTTTAGCTTTAATTTTTAAATCATTATCTGCAAATGAAGAGGAATTTGATGTCTGCCTGAATAAACATTAAAAGATACATGTAGGACAAAAATAGTGCATTTGTAGAAGTATCTTTTTTTTTTTTTTTGGTGTGGTATCATACATGCAAGTATATGCACTTGAAACAGACCCCCACCACATAAAAGGCATGGACTACAGCACACATTTTTGACATCCATCTATGTTCACTAAGGATGCTAAATGCTAAAATTGAACTGGACCACAATTCTATTACTGATAAAGATAATACCACACAACACAAATTCAGGGAATTTACATTAAAACCAGACTTTAGCCTGTTCTCACAGACTTGCATGAGTGCAGAAATATACTGTGATGTATGATGGAAAGTTTATTGTTCATAGACAATTATACACCATTTCAGCATCAGTTTAAAAATAAAGACCTTATGCTTTTTTCAGTGATTTTAAACTTCAGGAACAAACAAGTATAAAAGTCATGTTAACAATTAATAAGGTAATTAAACTGTAATATTATGTAGAGGTTTTGAAAAGGCAGGTTTTGCCAGCAGTTCATAAAAGTAATTTGTCATTAAGAATAATAAAAAAGGATAAGGAAAAAGGCAGAAAATTAATTTGATAATATGTATAGTTTGACAGAATCAATGGAAATGTGTATTCTCAGTGTAGGGAGTTCACTAAGGCAAACACTGAAATAAGGTAACAAGATTTAATGATTTAGGACTGTGCTGTCATTCAGTGAGACCTGGACAGGATAGAGTTGGGTGGAGAGGAACTGTCTGAAGTACAACGAAAGTAAGTGCAGGGTCCTGTGCCTGGGGAAGAATAACCCTCTGCACCAGGAGAGTATGGGAGCCAGTCTGCTGGAAAGCAGCTCTGCAGACAAGAACCTGGGGGTCCTGGTGGAACACAAGCTGTCCGTGAGCCTGCGGTGTGTCCTTGCGGCCAAGAAGGTCAATGGGATCCTGGGGTGCACTAGGAATAGCATTGCCAGCAGGTCAAGGGAGGTGATTCTGCCCCTCTGCTCAGACCTGGTGAGGCCACATCTGGAGTGCTGTGTCCAGGTCTGGGCTCCTCAGTGCGAGAGAGACGTGGAACTACTGGAGAGGGTCCAATGAAGGGCAACAAAGATTAGGGGACTGGATGATCTCTCTTATGAGAGTTCCATTTGTATATGAGGAAAGATTCCTTTACTCTGAGGGCGATTGAGCACTGGCACAGGCTAACCAGAGACGTTCTGGAGTGTCCTTCTCTGAAGATACTCAAAATCATGTCTGGACATGATTTGATGCAACCTGATCTAGGTGAATTTGCTCTAGCAGAGGGGTTGGACTAGATGTTCTGCAGAGGTTCCTTCCAAAGCTCCATTGCATGATTCTATGATTTGAAACACAGACTACCCAGTTTTATGACGAGCAATAGTCTGTCATACACAGTAAAGTATGAGCAATCACTTCTGAAGCTTTGGGGCAGAGCTTAGTCTCTGAATTGTTGAGAAAAGGTCTTTCCCTGTAGCATCCAGTATAGGATTGGCCAGATGCATTATGGGATTTGGGGAGTTCTTTTTGAAATATCAGGATATTGTACTTCATGGAGCTTCATTGAATCAATCACAGACCATAACACTTGAGAAAATAAATTCTGTGTATTAGAATATTTGCATATATACAGAACTGTGGCAAAATGTTCTCCCAGCTGCAAAAACAGACAAGTAAGCTCCTTTAAATTCACAGCCTTATTATGCCACCTGATTCATGATGAAAGCTGAACATAAAGGAGACATTAACATTGTGCAACTGAGCTGATAAGAAATTTAATTTCAGGTATTGTGTTACATTAAAAAAAAAGGTACATATAAGACACCAAAAAAAGCAGTATGTTATATAAGAAATTAAATTATATTAATGTAATTTTATTGTACATATATAATATACTTAAATGTTTTCTATCTTTTTAATCTCCTATGTTTTAAGAAACTAATAACAAAATATATTTTAATGAGAAAGGATTTTATCTACGGTAAAATTAGTGTCAAAATGTCCTCAAAGATATTCCAAAATATTTATTTATTTAGGTGAAACTGGTGGAATATTATTAAATAAAAAAGTAATAAAAACTATGTTTAAGAAATTTGTATTTTTACGATTTTTTGTTCTGATACGGTTTTCATTTTGAAGCTCGCACATCTTAAGCAATTAAAATACCTGAATATTGAATTTTTTTTTTAAGATTAACCAAGCATTTCAGATGAAGCTAAACATGACATTTGTTATTTTTTTAATTTAAAAAAAGGGAAGGAAATAAGAAAAATTTCTGAGTAAAATCGGCAATTTTGTAATACTTAATTTCTAGGTTTGCTTTCAAACAAAAGCATTTAATAGCCAGTGTTTCAATTCAGAATATAACTGTGTTACTGGATTTTTAATTAGAGGGTAGGTGGGAATGTAATGAGGATGTGGGAGAAGGAAATGCTTTCATAGATATGTAGCTAATGATGAGGACTTCAATTTTGTCCAATAAGTAGTGAGTCTCAAGGCTGCATGGAAGATTGTTCAAGTGCAAACACTGGCATTTGTGTTGACTGAAGTGTGCTCTCATGTGTGGCATTCGCACACCGTACTTTGACCTGGACATGATGAAGGCATAAATCACTGTGGCAGGATAGCATGCAGACACCTGGCCTAGAAAAGGGGTGTGTGGAGTTGGGAACACCCAAGAACAGCATGTTTAGAAAACATAGTCATTAGAGGGTGAAAAGTACTGGAGGTGTGATCCAATTCTCTCTGGCCTACGGGTTGTGAGGTCGACTTTATTCTTGGCACACTTTTTTTGCCATTTCTTTTGAACTAGCTAGCAGTGTTAATGGTTCAGAAGTTAGATAATGAAGAAAAGATTTTTTTTTTTCTCTCTACATATGCAGTTTGGGATGCAATCTGACTATAATAACTGATGGAATAGCTTCTCAAACTATGTATTGACAAATACACTCAATTTCAAGATGAGAATATTTCAGCATTTGGAGTCTAACAACTTTAACTAGATTTTCTTCTCTCTGTTGCCTCAGTAGGAGAACTAAGAAGGGGAAGGGGAAAGCAGGTATCATGTTTGAAAATAAATATATCTGCTAACACAGAAATTTCCAGTGAAACAACAAGATTGAGTTTTACCCAGCTGTGTAGAAGGAATAATTTGAAAGAAGGAAAAATGTGTTCCAGTATTTTTCTATGTCTCACTGCAACTCTAGTTCCTCTTACATACATAGTGAGTAAATGTTTCTTCTTGCCTGTCTGGAATTGTAAGGAAGACTGGATCATGAACTTTGAGGCTCTACAGCCAGCATATAAATATATAACAAAAAAATTTGAACTGTGAGCTTTCTAAGGTTCTTAAGGGGCTCTTGAACATAAAGACTGCAATGCTGACTATTGGAAAACTCTTTCTTTCATAGATGTATTTGCTAGTAGCAGTAATGCTATAAAGAAGAGTGGAATAAACATGAACAACAGAACCATCAAATAATATTTTGCAAGCTATCAAAACACCAGTTAAAGATCTTAGTTCAATAATTTTTGATTCACTGGCGCATTTTTTCCAACAGCTTAAATATAAAAGCCGTGCCTATGTACTATGAAAGATAGTAGCAATTAGCTGCATGGTTTACGCTAAGAATCTATCTAGGTTTTTTGAAGAATAGGGAATGTTTTCTGAAATAAGAACTTTTTCAATAAAATAGTGGCTGAATTAAGAAATCTGGGAACCACATTTGACAGACAGGAGCAAAAATTTAGTATATTCAGGAAAGTTTGTTAATGATGATCCATTTTATGAGTGATTTCAAGTTTTTGGGGTCCAAAATGTTCCATTTCTTGAAGGAGAGAACAAGGACATACTATTTATCTATTCATGGAAATAAGACCTCACATATTTTGCATAAATCATGGTAAACTGGCAGGGTGAAAATCGCAGAGAGTATTTTTCAGATCATTCTGCTTCAGACCAATCATTAAGCTGACACACATTTCATTTCAGGTTTGTATTTTTAAATACTTACAACAGCTGTGTGCTAGAGATTTATGGATTCTAATTTTCACTATATTGTGAATAACGAGCATTGAATATTTAATATTTTTGTATATCATTCTCCATCATATTTTATAAGGGTAAAAAAGAAAGAAATGCAGACAGTCTTTTTCATTTTCAGTCTTCATTTCCATCAAGTTCTTCTCAAAAAGCTGATGAGTATTCAAGAAGTGATGGGTGTTTAGAAAAAAAATAGCAGAACCAAATAAACATTTAAAGTCTGTTGCTGTTTTTCAATAAATACGAAATTAACTTTTCAGCAAAAGTTATCCTTTTTTGAAATTCATTTATTCATCACTAACATAATAAATGTATTAAAATGAAGTAATACATTGACATACGTGAAGAAAAATAAGATATATTTTGAAATTGTCCTAAATAGTTACTGTGAAAAAAACATGGTAAAAACCTCCAAACAAATGAATCACACCAAACCAAAAAAAAACCAAGGAAAAAAGTGGGATGAAATAATGAACCAGCATAGATCCTAATATTTTTACCTGGATTCCTGATTTCTACAAGGGTTAACACAGGGGTTTTAATTTATTGTGTACCCTGCCTCTTTCTAAAATGCTACACTCCTGTCCGATCTTATATAAAATACTACTAGTAAAAGAAATAAGTGATATGCGTCAATAATCAGAGGTAAAAAGCAACTGACAGAGAGAGGAAGGACTGTTTAGAAGAAATACATGTTCTTCAACATTATTTCTGATCAGCATAATTTTTCCTTATTCTTTAGTTACTTAGATATTATGAGATCAGATTGGTGGGGGGAGGGGAGAGAAAAAAAGAAATTTTTAAAAAAAGCAACTAAAAAATAAACATAATTTTTAATCATTATGTTTTCTGTGTTCAGTTGCAGAGCCCAGAACATCCTTTCCCTAAAGAAAATATGAACACAAGTAGCTAAAATAAGTGAAATAAGTGAGTTTTCTAGTTCATGTGTGTGATGCTTATTAGGTAGAGTAACACACCTAATAAGTGCATATATGTAAATGTTGTGAGTGTACACACTTCTTGTGAGCTTTAAACAAACCAGCTATATATGTGAATACTATTTCAGTCATTTATTTCAGAATGGCATGGCAGCTTTATTTAGAAGAGTATTTCAGTAACAGACTTGACTATATTCTTATTTTGTTGATTATGAAGGTAAAGTTACAATGTTACTGAGTCACACCACATCACAATTTGAAATTTGTCAGGCTGTCATGTTGTAGCTAGGACTTCTGAAAAACAGTAAAAAAGGCTATCTTTTATTTGTATTGAAAATTTGTCCTAGTAGGAGATAAGAAGTGGAATCTTTAAAAGTAAAGTGCGCACTGTTCTACTAAAAAAGGATAGGCAAGAAAAATTAGCTCTTCCAATATCATGCAATGAAACAATACTACACACAAAATAGTGTTATTCAAAAAGAAATCCTTTTTTTGAGGATACATCTTCAGAGAAGAAAGAAATCATATTAGGAGAAGAAATCATATTTCAGTGGCACCTGAAACAGAAATTAGGATTAAAACTATTTCCATTAAGCAGTATTCAGAGACATAGTAAAAATCTCCTGGCCAATAGCTTCTAATCTAAGTAAATTACATAAACAAACTGGGCAGGATAGGGAATTGAAGTACAGGAGAAGGCATGTTTTATGGACTGTCAGACAAGATATCAAGAACAAGAAGTTGATCTTGCTGGACTGAAGATGCTCAGGAAATAACTGTGTATTTATAGCAGTCATCTAGGCTTCTACTATAGTAGAAAGGAACACTCATTTCAAAGTAGGTGAATTGGATCCATAGTGTGTTTTCTCCTAATTAATGAAATAAAGGAACATAAAATGACGGTCAGATGCTTCACATCTAGCATGGGACGGATCCTTTACTTTCTATGACATTATTTGTTGGACAATGCCATTTCTAATCATGATGAATCACAGGATGTAAAAGAAAATTAATATGTAGATACTGAGACAAACCCAATTTTGTAAGTCCTCATTTTGTTTGCAGCAACGGAGAAGTTAATGTCGTGTATTTTCTTGACGTAGATAAAAAGACCTGAGTCTTGAACTGAAGTTCCTTTTCTTTTAATCATCACTGTTAAGTGGTTTAAAACATATTTTTACAGCAGTCCCTTTCCAACTATGTAAAAATCCTGACTCTAAATGACTTAATGAAGCAATCTGATGATTCTGATGACACTTACTTCTGCAGACACACGTCACAAAGTTTTTTTTCACACTTTTTATTTGATCATTCCTTGAAAATAATTCAAAAATTTAAGATCGACATATCCATTGATTTTCTTTTGCTGTTCTTGTCATGATGCTATTATGGATCAAGTCACTGATTCAGGCCTATTATAAATGCCAGTGAACATTTCTGAGATGTAGTGACAGAGGGGTTTAAAAATTCAGGAAGGCACAGCAACAGGAATACAGTCAAAGGAAGAAATGTTTTATTTCCTACATTCCAGAGAATTTGCTGTTCATGTTCTCATCCTCATATGACAGAAGATACGGAGAGATTACTTTTCATTGCTAAAAATGTCTTTTTTTGCCACTAAGAAATTTAATAGAGCTCAGTATGTTTCTAACTAAAAATTCAAAGTTAACTCCTGTCTTTGAAAAATGTTTTGAAGCAAGTTTTCTCTTGACAAAGTATCTTCATAATCATATTATTTTTTCCAATAATTTTCATGTTTCAAAAGAACTCAAAAACTTGAAGGAATTGGCTTCTTTCATCATTACAAAAAGGATCTTCCTACTTTGATATTTCTTTTCTAAATACAATAGTGATTTTGATCATGCAGGTAAAATTCTATAACAAGGCCATTCCTTTGTTAACTTTTCCATTGCAGTCTAGAATGGCGATTAATTAATGAATATTTATGTATATATAGTATGGTCACTGCCCAAAAATCTTACAGCATTAAATAAAATAGTGACTGATGATTTGGTAAATTGAAAAATGTGGATAATATTTGTTTCCATTTTTGTCACATTCCATGAAAGCCTAAGTAAGTCTCATTCTGCTGGTTGTGTCGTTTATTATTATTTCAAGATCTAATCAAAATATAATAAATTATTTTCCTTAGAACAAGTTAACATTCTAGATTAAAATTTTTGAATGTGTCTTTTCACATGCATTTCAGTGGGATTTTAACTATCAAATGTGAACTGGTAATATACATACTTCTCTGGATTTTATTCTTTATAAAACACCTTAACAATTCAAGGTTCCAAATCTTATGAAAGTTCAGTGGGATTTAAGCTTTAGGCAGGTATCAGAAGAACAGTTGCTGTAACTATAATTTAAGTTTCCACCTTTGTGGAATTCACAGCCCTGAGTGAGGCACTAAAGATGAGCTTCTCTCTCACAGACTTAACTTTCTGTGTCCTATGGCAAGAATAGTAATAGTCCTTTAGTGTCCACATTTTGTGTCTTTTAAAATATTCTGGAGTAAAACCTAGTTCCCGTAAACATATATGCTTTCATTATAAAGCCTTCTCTATTAAGAGAAAAGCATTATAAGCTCCTACTTACTTTTACTCAGAAACTTAGACAAACTGTAACACAGTCAGCTGCTCCTGATGGATAGGACAGGGAATCATTAGACTATTATCTCAAGATGTGCTACAAGGCACTGATTACCAAGAGATCTTGGAAGGCATTAGGAAAAATGAAAATGTGGTTTTTTTCCAGGTTTTTTACCCTTTTTATTAGAGGTATAATGATTTTCCTTTGTCAATGGGGATTAAAAATATCAAACTGTTCTTAGGGCTCCAGACAACTCCTTGACTATAAACAGAAATAAATAATAGAGAAAAATACGTGTGAATCTATTTTCCACTAAGCACCCTCTTCTCAGGGATACAGTCAGATGACTACTAAATTTTAAGCATGCAGAACCCAAAGCAGAATTAAGAAAACTGATCTGCCATTGATTCCACATGGTCAGAGTGTCCGCTTACCTCTGTGGATGACATGTGGATTACAAAATCCATCACTGGGCCCTACATTTATCCTATCTAGCTGCAAGAGTTATCCTGAGCATCTTCTGTAGTCTGTGGAGAAAGACAGAAATGCACACAGGATCAGTCAGCCCACCTACAATCTTAGCCGTACTTCACATATGTCTACTTTGCATAGTTGATTATGCATTTAAGGGCACATGAATGGGAATGCTGACTCTTGAATTTATGAGATGCAAATGTGTGAAAAAAACACCACACTTTTCCTTGAACAGAATGAGATACTTTCATGGAACTAGAAATTCTTCCTCATCTTCATAACAATTATAATTAAGAATGATGATTGTAAGACCAATAACACCTTCTGAGAACAACACAAGGCAATAGTTCATGTACCAAAATGGTATGGACATATAGTTAGGTCTTATATATATGTGGACTTAACTATTTCATGGCTTATATCTGAACATATTTGGAGGATATTATCTTCCCTTTGCCTTTCCGTATCCCTTTCCCTTTCCCATTTCCTTTCTTCATTTCCCATTTTATTTTCACTGTTTTCTCCCTTCTAATATATATTTTTAGCCTTTTACCTTTCTTTTTTTTGTGGTAAGTAACTTCACTGAAATGCATGGAGTGTTTGTTTATAGGTATCACAGGGAAGAGGAGAATCAGAATCTTTGCTGAGTAGAAAATACGTTCTTATTTACAATCCTTCCTGGGAACTGCAAGTAATTTATAATTCTTCTTGGTTGTTGTGATAATGTTACAAAGTGTTTCCCATAAAAGACCTCACATAATTCCTCACATAATTCAAGTTTCATGCAAGAAATAAATTTTTAGTTATTTCAGGGTTGGCTGTTTATTCAAGTAATTTGCACGCTTACAGATTTTGTTCGTTGTCCCCAGCAAAATTTGTATGGATAAGAGTTTAATTTACTTATGGGACTTTCCATTATTTTATTTGTCACACAGTTGTCATACCCTGGCACTGCAACAGCATCTGTAGTAAGCGTGAAAAGCTGTTTCAGATGATTGATGAAGTATAGATATTAACCGGAATATGGTTTTTTTTTATTTTGCCAAGTCATATAAGTTACTTAAGAATTGACTATTCAAAACCAACATTCTGCGAAACTATGTCAGGTAAGAAAAGAAGTCAGGCAAGTCTCAAGCATGTTTAACATGAAGTGGCTAGTGCCAGTAGTTTGTGTGTAGCTACGGGATAAATAGCAAATTCTTGATACATAAAATGCAGGAGGAAAAAGAAAAGTTCATCTCAATTTTTCCTTTATTTCAATTTACCTTAGACACAGCCATTACCGTTGAGTTTATTTCTTCCAGATGATTCTTAAAATTCTAACATCCCCTTTACTAAAAATCCACAGAGGTGTTTGTGGATTTAGGATTCTTAATAGAATCATTAAGGTTAGAAGAGATATCTAAGATAATTGAGTCTAATATGTGGAACAACTAAAAATATTCTTTGTTGAAACGATGCAAATGAGATGATACTGCTGTCATACAGTGAATGAGACAATTACTGTACCCAAGCAGCAAACTTTATAATTTTGGAAAAAGGCTGCAGCTTGAGAGCTGAATTATAAGTACCACATGCTTGAAATTTTTATTTTAAAACAGAAGACTATCCATCAAAATGTATGTTGCTGCCAATAATTTGAGATTCTATCAAATTGTACAGTAACATTTATAGTCAGATATAGCATACAATGCTTCTCATTAATAGAAAGTGGATATGAAAGGGAGGCAGCCAAGATCTTTTTATGTAGATCTTTAAATCAGTTTTACATTGGTGTTGAAACCTACCAAAGGTGCCTAGGATAATTTTGCTTTTTTTAAATTTGCAGGGTCAGCTGATCTTTTAGGTAAATTGTACAGTGCTTATGGATGTATGTGGTATGAATTTACAGTTCATTTGACAAATGGGTTTTCTGGTTCTGGGAGATGAATTCACAAGCAATGGAGGTACAGTCCTCCATATACTCCATAATATTACGTAATTTAATTTTCATTATGTTTTTATCAAATATGTTCCTGTTAAAATCATTACTGAAATGTTTTCCATCCTAGAAAAAACCTTTACTCCAGTTTAATTGCAACTACATGATAAAGCTATTCAAGGAGAACAGTATTGTAAATTTATACAGAATTTTACTTCTTCCAATTAAAACTAAGTAAAATAAATCATGTTGTTTCTAAAATCGTATTTTAGTAAAGGTAAATCATACCAGTAACATTGCTTTGTCTTACCTGAATTTTCTATTATTACTAAGTCAACTAGGGATCAAATTTTATTCTTTAAAAATACTGGTATTATATTTAATGCTCAGGTAAATCATACAATAAAAGGATCTGAAATTAAATACAGAATGTAAGGAAAATACAGCTTAATAAAGATGAAAAGGTGAAGTGTTTGGGAGTATCATTTGTCAGATGGTAAATTCCATCTTGCTTCTGAGACTGTACATTTTGCTGTGACCTTCATTTGCTATTTCTACATCCATCTAAAATTACCTTTGGGCTTTGGTACAAAAATTTTGTAGTGTACATTTGGCACCAAATAAAAAGACTGAGAAAAGGTGATGGAACAATCAAGAGTCATTAATGATGAATGACTAGTGGTCCTGAATATATGGGTTTTCAACCAGGCCGTTGACTTTGAATGATATTGAGTATAAAAGTCAGGGGTTGAAGTGGAGCCTTTGATTTCCCCAGTGGAAACATTTAGGGATATTGCTTTCTAAACAAGGGATGGATCACTATGACATGGAAGAAAAAGAGATCAAGATTCTGAAGAGCAGTCAGCTCTGCTAATGATTTTGATTTTTTTTTCTTGGACCTTTAACTCTCCAGCACCATAATAGGTGAAAGCCTCAGAGATTAGGAGAGGTTTTAACAGGTCTGCTCTCACTGTCTCTCTATTAATCTTACACAAGAACTTTAAGTAGAACTGAAATCACTGGGAAAAAAATTTCTGAGCAGTGGAAGGCTAAGGAGGGCTTTGAGACCCCTCTTGAGGTTTAAAATTGCTAAGAATTTAGGGGTTAGACCTGCTGAGGAATGGAGGAGAAGCTGACAAACTGACAAACACAAACTCAAAACTGAAGAAAACCAGGAGGAAGATACTGATGCTATGAGCATTAATCTTGTCCAACCAGGAATTTGGGTTGTTAACATTTAGCCATGGAGGCTTCTCTCCTTCGCTTTTCACAGAAAGACTGCTCAGGGATCCTTCATCAATGGGAAGGACTAAAAAGAAAGTCAGAAAAGTGGAGCGGCAATAACATAGCACGGCCTGTATATTATATTTTTAATTTAATTATTATTTCCCTCTGATTTTTGTTAATTATTTTAATGGAGGATTATGGATTTCTGATGTATAAATTTCATTTTAAGTGAAATATCAGTAATTTTTGCTTTAATTGGATAAGCAATAATTTTATCCATAAATTGTGTTGTCTTTTTGCCCGTTGCAAATTTTATCTTAACAAGTCAAGAAAGTGCAACTTGTTTCTAAGGTAGTACCTCTGAATGAATTTTTTCCTCTGGTTTTGTGTGTCTCATTCCATAGAATGAAATTAGCTGGGTGAGTTAGGACTATTTTTCATTACTAGTCTCAAGTAGGTTAAATGTGAAAAATAGTTATGCTGAAAATATCAGCTAGAAGCAGAGTACTGTATCTTCTGATGGGACTCTTCCAATCTAAGGGAAGATGCAATGATAAAATCAGTATAATCTGCTCACTACTGCCTCATTTAAATTCCTGGAGTATTCTGTGAAGCCTTTAAGATGTTTTAATGCAGATAGAATACATCAATTCTCTGAAAAGGCTGAAATTATGGCAAAATGAAAAAAACTAAGTGAAGACAAAGGTAGAGTTCAATCTTCTCCCTATTCTGCATTATTTAGGGATTCTTCACAAAATCTGTTCTCAGCTCACGATTTGAGGAAATCACAATTATGCAACTGGGATGATGCTGTAGCTTAATTAATTAGCAGGTTTTTTCTTCTCTGTTTATCAGTATGAACCCTCTTAATATGTATAATTATAATGAAACCTCTTTCCTCAGAAAATACCCAGGAAATAAGATTCCAAATTGTTTGCCAAGTAAAAAAAATAATAAATATATGTGAGGTTCTTTTGAGATGATTCCATCTCTTACTCAGATGGTTTTGATACTTGTGATGGTTTTAGTTTACTATGTGAATTCAGAATTGTTTAACCTATTATCCTTTTCGAAAAAACCCCCAAAAACCTGTTGTGTCTGAAACCACTGACTGCAAAAAGGGGAGGAAACACAGTTATTGAAATAAACGTCTAACCAGAGCAAGTCTTACATAACATGGGAACATTCTTAATGATGGTTTGCTAATCCTTTCTAATTCCCAGCAGGTATTTGAAAAATGTAAATACCATAGTAATACAACAGTGATATTAATTTTGTATGGGGTGGCACAGCAGGAATTTTACTCCCCATGTAAGTCCTAGGTATTCTTACAATCCATCAACCAATGCAGCACGAGAATTCTCCCAAGTTTATTTTCATATTAAACCACGTTTTTACCAAAACAATTTGCCTTACGCTGTTAGTGAGATGTCTTCTGTGCTTTTTCTCCTATTTCATATATACTATATTTTCTGTATTTCTTTGAGAATATCTCTGTGTCTCAAAGAGGACAGAATTTAAACATTAAAGATGTAATTTTCAGTATAGTTGTTGACTACTTCTAGTTTACATTTTTTGTTACTATTTCTCTCAATTCATAGGGTATTTAATGATCAAATTTTCCGTAAGATTTTTATGAGTTCTTAAAAAATGCAGTTTACTGTAAGAAAATTCATGGTCCCATGTGGGATAAAATAAATGAAAGTAAAGAGCAATCAGTTCTTAAAATATAGGTTTTATCAATGTATCATAAAGAGAATATATATGTGTAATATTTAACATCGATTTTTTAAAATCCACTAATATCCACTGATTTGTAAGACATCAGAAATTTTCTACCTACCAATAACATAAAAAGTAAACATTAAAAATATTTTAGTGAATATCTCCTGAATTATAAAGTAACTTTTTTCACATCTAAGATCACACAAATTTTAAAATGAAAACGCTCATATGTTTAAGTCAAAGGTAGACTCAAGTCTTTCAAAGAATACCTGTCAGAAGCTAACAGTATTCATTTTATTACATATAATAGAAATATTGCTTCTCCTTGAAAAAATTCATAATAAAATAGTTCTGTAATTTGCACATCAATCTCTCTGTTGAAATAGTGTTTCTGTATATACATCATCACTACTTGTCCATTTAGTTAGAAGAGTATCTCAAGCATGAAGTGGCATTTAATTTTTCTCTTGCCTGATTTCCTGCACATTTTCAGGAAATCATTATTAAAGGATTCTTCATCGACGAGAGACTGAAATTTTATAGTGAAATCTATTTGAATACTTTCTTCAGTTTTTTCCAGTATCAGTAAGTCTGATGGTTTACAGTTTTGCCAAATAATATGTATTCATTTTATCTGAATGAGTAATCAGCACTGTTTACACAGATGCTCAGAGTATTATATATTTATTAATTATAAATTAGTTTTATTGGAAGATCATATTTCTCCTGTACTTGCTAATTGACCTAATTTTCTCTCCAGTGTTTTCTTACACATCTAACACATTCATTTTTATTTTAAATTGATAATATAATTTGAAAAGATCATGGGATTTTCAAACTCAGTCACGGAATATTATGGTATTTTGGGTTTTTTTCAATGTCTTTCTCATTAGGTCTTTCTCTGCTACTAAACAGAAGATGGAACAAAGATGGAAGGGTACTTCAAAGTTTGTGGTACAGATCTTTTTACATATATTAACCTGAAAAACTCTTTTTGCAACAGAATTATTGGGAAGAAAGGTAGCTATAGAGATTCAAAGGAGAACTAGGACATGAGTTAACAATTAAGCAGCACGGGAAGTATGGGGTCCAGTGCTTAAACTTTACTCTCTGATTTTCCTCTATTTGTCAACAGAGAGGCACCCAAGATTTTGGAGACTGTTCCAAATAGGAAGGTTTCATAATATAAAAGTTTCTGATCAGTAAAGTAGAACAAGTCAGAAATACCTAATTTTCAAGGACATTAAACATGAAGGATATTTATGTTCAGGCAGTTTATTTAGCATTTCTTAGCCAGAAGACTTGGGCTCTCTTTATTTACAGAGTTATGCTATCTTACCTCATTATTTTTGTGTACAAATTAAACATAGCTTTAGGGATTAAGAGTTACTGATGTATTTTTTTGTGTAAAATAAACACGGGAAAATAAATTTGTGAGACAGATTTACAACAGCTCTATTTTAAGATATACATAAACTGGGAGTTGTTTCACATGCTTATGCTTTTATTTGTATAATGAGAATTGCTTTCACTTACCTAAAAAATACTAAAACTTAACTGGCCAAAATGTATGAATACAAAATAAGTAATACATTTTAATTCAGATTTTAGTGATTAACCGAAACATTAGTTGTCAAAACCTACTTACGCTGACTGATGTAAAGAAGAAGGGATTAGAGGAACATGATCACTCCTTCACGGTACTGCTGTAGAGGTGAAATGCATTCGACATTAGAAATACATGGGAATGAAATTGAAAAAAATGCAGCTCTTTTGAGATCAAGTTGTTGCATGACATGCAAACAATGCTTTGAAAAAAACCAATGAATTAATATAACCACAAGAATAATAAGATGTATGGTATAATAAAGGACATGAATCCAAGAAGGATGTAGTCATGGAAATTAAAAATTCACTTACAGTGACTATTGTTTACAAATTCTTTATGTTCTTAAATAATTTTTCATAAATATTCCTGGTAAGGGTGGTACCAGAGGGATGATTTAGAGTATAAATTACTAATTTATTTCTACCCATTTGAGCAGTAGTTCAGTGCGTCACCCTGTGTGCACAGAAGAAATGCCCCATGCATATAATTTATTTATTGCTTTTCAGATCAAGCTGTGTAATTACGTAGTTATGTCCACACATGCAGAATTTCAAATGCAACTTTAATACAAAGACAAATAAATATAAAGTAATGAAATTTCTATATATAGAAGTTCAATGTGTACAGTGATGTTATTACAAAAATAACTATTTCATGAGGCAGATAAATAATACAGGGTCTTTTAAAAATTCCTTAGATATGTTTTTTTGAGCTAAATATGAATCATTTGTGATCAAAAACTATGTCATCTGGTAGATAAAGAATAATTTGCCCTAACATTGTATTACTAAGAAAAAGTTCAGTTTGGGGGGCTGTTAATCATGCCTTTTAAAATTTGATTGAAATGCTGTTTTGAAAAAAAGGAGACATTTTTAGAATACTTTAATATGAAATAAACTCACTTCTTCCTTAATTTGCAAGAAAGGGTGTGTTTTGGTTTGAAAGACAGGTGTTTGTTAAGGAAGGCAGGAGATCCACTTGGAATGGAAAAATACAACCCCCTTTCCTCCGAATTATTATAAATTTGAAATTAAGGGGCTTTCAGGCAAAGATATGAGGAAATGGGAATAAGAGTTTTTACTAATATATATACATATATAACAAAACAATAATACAGAGAAACTGGTTTAAAGCCTGACGGAGTCAGGGGTACAACCTGGCACCCTGCCGGGCAGGGGGTTGGTAGCAGTCCAATGCAGTGGTAGCTGCAGTTNCTCACAATGGGATGGTGAGTCATGGGGCAAGGCACTGATGGGGCCATTAACAGGAGATAGTCCAGGTGCAGGTTATCTATGAGTCATGGGGCAAGGCATTGTTGGGCCCATTAACAGAAGCTAGTCTCGAGGGAGGAGGCAAGGAACATCAGCACATATGGTTTTCAACAGCTCATGGTAATAGAATACATTATAACCAGGACAGGGTGATTGCTTCCTTTTGCATACTTTTTATGCATACATAATGCATAAAACATAAAGATGATTAAACCTGATAATTTTACTCTCAGAGAAATATATCATAATTCTATGTTTCAATATGGAAAAGTGCTTCAATATTTTACAGTTTTTGTTTTAAATTTTCTGGACTAGTGTCTAGGGGTTAGATCTTGCATTGTAACTGTGAAGATGTTGAAAGACAACAAAGTGAATCTCTTCTGTCTGAAGAAGGATCAACTATGTCTCTATCTAAATATAAAAAAGCTAAATATAAGTAGAAAGAAGAATCGAACAAGCAGTATTGTGACTTTCCACACCTTCTTAAAGAGAATTTCAGGAAGCTTTCATTAATTTCTACATCTGCTTTAAGGAGTAGATGCACTGTCCTTTATTTGCACCTCATAAGGTATGGTTTTGGGCACCACAATATGGAAAAGACTCAAGGAAATGGCTTGAAGCTGAGTCACAATAGGACCTCCACAACAGGAGGTTTAGGTTGGACATCAGGAGAAGGTTGCTCACCCAGAGGATGGTTGGGCACTGGAACAGGTTCCCCAGGGAAGTGGTCACAGCACCAAGCCTGACAGAAGAAGCATTTGGACAAGGTTTTCAGGCACATGGAGTGACTCTTGGGGTGTCTGGTGCAGGGCCAGGAGTTGGACTTGATGTTCCTGATGGGTGCTTTCCAACTCAGCATATTCTAATATTCCATGATTCTATAATTCCCCTCTTCATCCTTCTTCCCCCCATTTTATATATTGAGCATGATGCCGTATGGTCTGGAATATCCCTTTGACCAGTTTGGGTCACCTGTCCCAGCTGTGCCTCTTCCCAAACTCCCATGCACCCCCAACTTCCTTGCCAGCATGGCAGTAAGAAAAGCAGAAAAGACTTTGATTCTGTGTAAACCCTGTTCAGCAATAACAAAAAACACAAAAAATTTTGTTATTGTGTCATCAATAACGAAAATGTCTATGCGTCATCAACACTGTTCTCAGCACAAATCCAAGCACGTAACCCTGTAGTAGCTACTGTGAACCAGCCCAAACCAGAACACAGGGGAAAGCTGGAAATTATTATCTTAACCATTGATGCCTCATTGGTACACTCAGAGTTTTTGAACTGAGGTCTTTTGTTGTATTCTCAGCTGATAATATTACTATGCACATCATTATCCATCCACTATGCTTGTCCATTTGTTGATGCTAGTTCAACATCCTTTGCCCACTGCTCAAAAACTTGACAGCCTTTGCACAGAATAGAGGCCTGGTTACATGCAATATAGTATCCTGGAGTTTGGTTTACGGCTATGCTAGGTATCTGTGTGATTCCTCAGTTACCAGTAGGTGGAAGGAATGCTCTTCATCTGCCTCCAGTTGAACACCTTTCACATCCATCCTAACTATCCATAGGTTCTTCTCTACAGTTCCAGGACATGCAGCATATAAGAATATGTTATGTTGGGAGGTGCCTTCCTCTGCTGCTGTGAGGGCTTTAATTTGAGTGATAGGGTGTTGTTTTGAAGGGGGTGGGGAGTGGGACATTCCACTTTCATTCTGAGTTGGGGTACATACTGTTACTTGGTTCTATAAAAACACCCTGCTGGTGTTTTAGACCACTTGATATTTAGACAGGTTCTTTGAGTTTCTTGTGCTATTTTTGTCTTCCCTTCCTATTTTTCTTGCAGTCCCCTTCTTGAAAGTAAGTAATTTCCTCAATTTATTTTGCCTACTTTCTTCTGCTACAATTCTAATGTTAATTTTGTTGTTTTTATTATATTAATATTACACTAAATATCCTTTGTACTGAATCCTGGGTGTTATTACCGGAGTCCAGACCAGAATGGCATGTTTACCTGTGAGTTGCAAGACCAGTTCTAGAAAGCAGCCTCTCTGCATGTCTTGTTGGCAGGGCATTAGTCCAGCCTATGTGTGGCGAGCTAGAACTCTTATTGCTAGTCGTACTGATTCTGAAGCTTTCCTAATCTCAATATTTCCTGAGTATAATAGTCACCCCGCTTAGGGCATTGATAGCCCAATCTTAATATTCTAATTATGAATGCCACCCACAAAGATTCTGAAGAGTTTCTTTTTCGTGTAGTATCCTTCATATACAGTGCTATTCCCTGCCCTGTAATCCCTACTGCATCACTCTTACAAAGTTGACATTTTGGTAATACTATAACACAATGATTATCTTCCTTTTAGCAGGTTTAGGAGATACCTGTTTTTTCAGACATTTTTACTGATGTCAAGCACTGTGGTTACCCATTTTATTTTTTAGGCTTTAAACTTCAGTGAAAAGGACTCATAAGACTTCTCTCTGTTCTGCCACTTAATAGTGTTCATGCTAGTCAACAGCATTGCAGTCTAATTCAGCCTGTGTTATTTATTTTTATTGTGTTGCTTATTTCCCTCCTGATGTTTTCAGATTTGTATTGAATACTGTCCTTTTACTATCCTTCAATCCATATACCTTTTCCCCTAAATTAAGGATATTACTATTTTTCTACTGCAGCTCTCCCTATGTAAGTTTATAGATAAAAGTTGTAAATGGATTTGAAATAGTGAAATGCACATCGTACACTTGATTCATCCCTATCATAGGATTTTTCACAAAAAATCTTAGTTCAGAAAGGCAATATTATGACATATAGTATTCTTATATTGAACTATTCTATTTGATTGCATACTGTGGTATGAAACTGCAGTGGGTTATGACATACCCATTTACAATACAATTGGAAATTTGAAGCAATAAAAGAATAAATATATTATTTTCCTCTGGGCTCACTATGCACACACACACCCCATTGTGAATACATTCTCACAATTACAATGGCAATAAAACCAATTAATTGCAACAAAAAAAGTCTTCCTCTTTTTTTTTGTGCAAAATCATAGGGTTATTAACATTCAGTCAATTTAATGCCGTGACTGGCTAAAGCTTCTTTTTAATGACAGCAATAATACTACAAGTCTGCTGATAAAAATTAAATTAGGAGTTAAAGTCCCTGTAAAAAATAAGCATAAGAAGTATATCGTTTTAAGTTGATGTGTCATCTGTTGCTAAAAAGTTAAAATCTTATTGCAGGGAATAACTAACAAATTATTACTATTGTCTTCATAGTATTGCATGGAAAAACTCTTTAGCTGACAAGAAAGCCTTAGCAGTGAATAAGCATGCCTAAAATAAAACTAAATGAAAATAGGTAAAGACTCTTCAATGTATTGAAATACAAATGTTTTGATATACTGTATATATACATAACTGCAGTAAAAGAAGAATGCATTAGCTTTCTGTCAGAATAGATCATTAAAAACATTTCATAGTTCCTCCATAATCCAGAAAAAAATCTAAAATTATTTTTGAATTAAATAAAATGCCTGTAACCTATAAACAGATCCCTCCTCTCCATTAAGTAAGTATTTTTTTCCTGTCCAATAAAAATTCACTTCAAAAAAGTAAAGTTTTAAGGAAAAAAAATCTTTGTGAGAAAAAACTGTTACTACACTGAAATATTTTCTAACTATTTCAGTTGACCACAGCCCTTGTAGGGGAAATCGTGAAAGCAAGGTCTTCCCAATAAGACTCTTTTGATATAAGAGATGTTACAACCTTTTGTTGGAGATTGCATCTTATCTATAAAAGCATTTTTAGTGTTATATTTTTACAACTTACATAGTTATATTATATTACTGAAATAAATATCTTGTATAATTTTTTGTACTTTTAAAAATAAATACTTGGAGTACTTGCTTACTAACAAGGTGTAAAAGATGCAAAATGTCACCCAGCCTTTCTTTCTTAATTCCTCAGCAGCAAATGTAAGTGTAAATCCTCTTGTCAAATAATAAGACTAGGTCAGTATCCTATACTGAAAGGGAAGAAAACTTACTCTAAGTAACTACATATATTTAGAAAATTACTCCAGAAATGAGAGTGTAATAGGTATTCCACACACAGTCCGGAAAGGTTTGAATCAAATTAATATTAAACAATTTATTTTTCTTCCAAAGGTGGTATTTCTGAAGTTGAATTTCCCTGCTTTCCTAGAAATGTCAGTTAAGTTATATTCTCACCAAGTTCAGCATGCTTAATGAATTCCTTGGGGAAGCCAGAATATCTGTAGCACAATTAACTTCCCATTCTTATGTAAATGAGGAGTTTCAGTGTCCCTGATGGAAGTCTACTTTTGGCTACAGTTAGCAAGTGTATGCCATTAAATGACACATGGAGCCTTGAGCTGAAATTTAGACTTCACTAATTTGTGGTGTGACATGTGCAAAGCTGCTTTAGAGGAATGTGAAACACAATTTTTTAAATGTACCTGATGAAATGGGGATTATTACCTCTGGCTAGACTGTAGTCAGCAGTCTGATTACCTTTGCTTTTCCTTGGTCTTAACAGAATAAGCACACTGATACTCTGTTCACTCTTTTTACATTCCTTATAATATTTTTGGTTGCATTTCTTTATTATAATTATCCAGTTGAGATTATTGATTTAAGATGGAAAGGCTGCAATAGAGTGAGATGGTATTTTAGGTTGTATGTATGCATTTGAGTCCATGTAATTAAAGTTAATACTGAAAATTTAGTACTGAAAAGAGAAATAAATTCCAAGTCAGGTAGGTAGTCTTCATGTAGCTTGCAAAGGAAAATAAAATCACATCCATAAATTCAATCTGATATCTCTGAATGAGATAGTACAGTGAGAAAACAATATCCAAAATGAAAATAGAATGTTACTGAGTAGTTCAAGCTTTATTGTTTCTAGTAAAGTCCTTTGAGATCTCTGGATGAAAGGCATTCTATAAATGCAAACTATTATTGTCTCAGAGGAAAAAAACCTGTATGTCAGTTCTAAAACATTGAAATACAATCAGATTCAAGCTATAATCACAAAATGGGATCTGGCTGAGTATTTTGTATCTAACTTTAAGTTAACTAGGAAGATTCCTAAATCCAAGTTGGGTTCCAGCTTCTTATTTTTCATGGAACTTTTCTATGGGGAAAATAAGGGAAAAGCAGAAACAAAATGTACAGAGACACAGACCTTAAAAAAAAAAAAAGAAAACCTTATGGAGACAATGTCAAGACACAAACCTTGTTAGTTACAGTCATTCAAGGACAATGCATGCAGTGCAAGCACCTTTTCCAGGAAGATCAGCATGGATTTTGCAACCAGTAAGACTGTAAACAAGGGGAGACTCTTACTGTAATTAAAGTTTTAGAGACCTATAAATGCATGTGCAGGGGAAAGGAAAGCAGAAAGGAAGATTTGGTGGGGGTGAGACAGAAAATGGTAAAAATGGGGCTGGTCATGTGTAAAATGGGGCCACTCCATACGCGTCTGTCTGAGCCCTAATCTTGCTCATTGCAGTCAGTCCTAAATTCTTACACCTTCTTACTACATCTGAGTTCTCTATGTATGTGTTGTTGAAGGCAGCACGTGGTCTGCGGCCATCTATGTAGCCACAGCTGTGACTGTGATGATGTCCTCTTAGTGTGTCTGTGGGTCTCGGGGATACATGTTCAGCTTCATTAATGTTTGAACCTGTAAATGGGAAGCAGCATCCCTCAGCCTGGACAGAGGTCCCAGCAGGGTTCATTGGTACTGGAATGGGCCACAGTAGCCAGACTGGAGGGTTCTGGGTCAGGGAGGAGATACCACTTGAATCGTACACAAAATGTCAAAATGTTGTCAGAGTTACCTCTTGCTGCTTAACTTTAACAATGCAATTCAAATGGGAATCTCTTTAGTTATCTCTAGTCAATTTAAGTATTTCTGCTTTCATGAGAAAACATTTTCAAGGCACCTCTTGCTCCATTTCTCTGCAAACACCAGCTCAGAAGTTTTTCCGTCTCGAGATTTTATGATTCTCACAATAAGCTCTCTTCTGAATAAATTTGCACATTAGACCTGCCCAGATCACTCTAAGGGAGAAGGAAATAATTTTTGATTTTACATAATGCTTTAGTGGATGGAACACTTCCTTAAGAAGGGGAATGTACACATAGAAACAATTCTTCTATTTGACAAATCACAGACCCTACTGTGTGAGGAGAATGTTCTAATCCACACTTTTTAAATGAGACTTAAATCTGATCCTTTTTCAACCCTTCTGAGAAATATAAGCTACTGGAAATTAATAGGATATAGATTTATTAAACCAGTCAGCAAGCAAGAGGCATGTCTCTTTAACCCAGAAATACCAATGCTTTCCTAGTAGTGGAAGGATTGTGATCATTCTTCCCTATGTAAAAAAGAACAGGTCTGTTTCACATTATTTTCTACATCAGACTTTATTTAAAAAAAAAATTCATAAAGACTTCACTGAATGAAGGTATGTTAAGGTCCTGTGTGAAGGAGTTGCAGAAAATACTGGTGATCAAAGTTTAAACAGTATACATCTTGTCATGTTTGGATCAGCATCTTGGGAACACAGTCAGCATTACTTATGCTGTTAAGGCCATTGCTTTCTGCTTAACAGAAAACCAGAAGCAATTGACCAAAAAAACGCTTAAAACCTTGAGAAATTGCATCTGTGCATTAAGTTCCAGTGAAAAAAATTTTTTGTCCTTTTCTGTCTCTGTTTAATGATTCAGGATCTGTCAGATCAAGCAAGGGCAAAGTGAAGAAAAACATATGTAAGATATCCACTACCACTACAGGAAGAGTAAAACAGTAAATATACCTCAAGAGGTAGAGAAGAAAGGATTCTTACCTAGCAGGGTTAATGATGTCAAGGACTGATGGCAGTAAAAACACCCAACCAACCTTCATATGCTCCACTACTAGACAAGACAATATTCTGAAAACTTAGTTCATTTTCCGGATTCTAATATTTTAATATATACTTACGTGTTCATCATAAATGTGTGCGTACACAGACATAGTGAGCTACATTTAATTTTGAAAGTTAAAGAAGGGGTAGATAAGTACACCTTGGACCTGTCAAGTTCCATTTCCCTAAAAAGCATTTGGCAATATGTTTCTCTGCAAGAATTAAGAAATTCCCTGAATCTGACAGACACAACTACTAAACCAAAGCTACACTCCCTCTAACTTGTACTATTTTTGTCTTAATGCTTCTTACATTCTTTGCTCCCTAATGATGTCATGACGTGGAAAATATGGAATTAAACATCTTAATATCTTAAAACCTATACTTCTATATTTTTTTTTCTTGCAAAAGTTTAGTCTGTGGACAGACGTATATGAGGGGCACCACTATTGCCTTTAGTTATATCTGATCCCCATCCTTATGTTTTTCCCCAGGAGAGTTATTAATATAAATTAATATATACAAAAAGTGAGATTTACATTGGTATTTTTTTGTTTCAGAAGAAATGTAGCTAGTATGAGACATAAGCTGGCAGAACTGCTACTCATGAAAGCTTAATTATGGATGGTTCTGAGAGAAAGCATACTGTAACACTGCTATTTTCTGGTTTGAGTTGCAGTTTTTAATATGAAGTGATCTAGCAAAAGGAGCTGATGGTTCAGGCTTTTACCTTCTATTTTTGTGATTGCAAGGTATCTTGTCATCTTTGAGAAAAGCTGTTGGAAACAGATAACAAGTATTAATCTTACGAATCTTCTTTCTTGAGTACGGCTCTTGTTTGTATGGAATGTAAGTGCAGCTATTAGAATAGTTAATAAATTGCTGCTGTTAATAATAAATAGCTGTTGCAGCTATCCAATTTTATCTTCTACTTTCTTCATGCAGAGGAAGTGTGTAAAATAAAATTCCCTAGCCTTGTAATGTTTTGAATCCTTTGAATATTCTTTTGCTTCCACTTGTCTGAAAACAACCTTGGTTTAATAGATAAACATATGTTTTTGAGATACAGTAAAGGAGAAACTCTTCAGGAAAGACTGAGGGTCACATGAGGGTGACATGTAGGGCATGGTGTAGTAGTGCAACACCGAAGAAATTTCATGATCATATATTTTCCATGTACAGTTCCTTAAAGTACTTATGTTGTTATGGCATGTTTTGTGCATGATGGAGCATGAGATCAAAAAAACCGACTTCTGTCTTTTGCTTAAATTAATGAGAAAAAATAGCTTTAATATTCTAAAAATATTATTAGAAAAAATGCTAGTGTCCCATGGCAAAAGTTGAGCAATGAACGATGTCAGTGATATGTTTGAAGAAGCCCTTTTTCTTACCCTTGACATCCTTAGCCAGATTTAGTTCCAAATAGGCCTTGGCCTGTGCTTGGAATAATGCTTTAGTTCCTGCTTCAGGCTATATGTCAGAAAGCATGAAGGCTTCCTAGTGGCAAAAGAAATCATAAAGAAAAATGATGATTCCAACCCTGACTTTACAGTTATCCTGAGATAAGATATAACACGGCTTGGGGCACTGCTCTGAAGGCAGCACAATTTTTTTTTATCAGTCACACTAATGAAGAATGCAAGTACAAGTCTGAAACAGAGCTAAGCATTGCTTCACCTAATTTACTTTGTTGGTAGAAGCCTAAATTACTACTCCAGGCTCTAATCAGAGATCTTATGAAGGATGCAGAGCCTGGCTTTGACTACTTAGCAGTAATGCAGATGTCTATTCTATGCTTTTGAGATAGTTTTTCCTCTTGACAAGATTAGGATGAAGAGTGATAATACAGACGGGGCTGTGGAGAAGGATGGCTTGTATTTCCACAGTACTGTGGCAGTTGGATGGAAATTAATGTGAGAGTTGAAGCCAATAAATAGTTTTTTCTTATAATTATTATTTTATAGTATAAAAAAGAGTTATTTCCTCAAAAGCAGCATTTAGACACAAATTTCACCTAAGCCTTAATGAAGGCCTGAGGACAGAATATCATGTAGATTGCTATTATGATAGAGAAAGACATTTATAGTACTTACAGTTATGCCTGACATGAACTAAGTCTCACTAAGTGAAGGATGAAGTCACTAACACACAGCTCCCTCTCAAACTTTAAATGTAGTTAAAAATTAATTGCACAAATCCACTGTAAAGTGATTCTTTCAGTGTCCTGGATTGTTCTTAGGTGAGATGTTTACCTGGCAATCTTTTAAGTAGTCTTTGAGGAAGTGTATAGTAGGTGAAAAATTTATAACTTTCCATTATTTAAAAAAAAAATTGTGACACAACAATATGAATAATAAATATATCTAAAATAGTAAGTAATCTCCCACTCTAAACCAGAATTAATATCTTCTCTAATGTATCACAGAAATAAATAAATGACCTAGGTTCCTTACACCATTCAAAGCAATGTGAGTCACCTCTCATAAATATTTTAGGGAAATTTTAACTTCTTCCTGAAGCTATTAAATTTATTTATTTATTTACTTTCTACTTGGTTTCTAGTTNTGGATGGAAATTAATGTGAGAGTTGAAGCCAATAAATAGTTTTTTCTTATAATTATTATTTTATAGTATAAAAAAGAGTTATTCCCTCAAAAGCAGCATTTAGACACAAATTTCACCTAAGCCTTAATGAAGGCCTGAGGACAGAATATCATGTAGATTGCTATTATGATAGAGAAAGACATTTATAGTACTTACAGTTATGCCTGACATGAACTAAGTCTCACTAAGTGAAGGATGAAGTCACTAACACACAGCTCCCTCTCAAACTTTAAATGTAGTTAAAAATTAATTGCACAAATCCACTGTAAAGTGATTCTTTCAGTGTCCTGGATTGTTCTTAGGTGAGATGTTTACCTGGCAATCTTTTAAGTAGTCTTTGAGGAAGTGTATAGTAGGTGAAAAATTTATAACTTTCCATTATTTAAAAAAAAATTGTGACACAACAATATGAATAATAAATATATCTAAAATAGTAAGTAATCTCCCACTCTAAACCAGAATTAATATCTTCTCTAATGTATCACAGAAATAAATAAATGACCTAGGTTCCTTACACCATTCAAAGCAATGTGAGTCACCTCTCATAAATATTTTAGGGAAATTTTAACTTCTTCCTGAAGCTATTAAATTTATTTATTTATTTACTTTCTACTTGGTTTCTAGTTGAATTTCTCAAGAGTTACTGCTATCCACAAAGCAGACAGAAAAGACACATGAAAGACAGTTGTGATTGGAGCTGTAGGAAAAAAAATTCGCATTGTGTCATGAACGGTCTACATTGCTCAATTTCTTTTGTGTGAGCTGTAGCAGAAATTATGTATATATTGGGATTGCACTCTGTTATCATATATTCTCATCTGCAGGATTTGATACTTACTTCATTAAGCATGGAAATGAATGGGGACAGCCTTGTATTTAGTTCAGTACGATGAAGAAATAGAAATACCAGAAAGTATTTGGGTTTTTTGTTTGTGTGTGTTTTGTGGCTTTATGTTCTTTGTTTTCATGTGTTTGTGGGGTTTTTTCCCACGTTTTTTCTTCTAATGGGGATATATGAAAGAGAAGGAAAGTATAGCAGTGATATTTTTAATTATACTGACTTATTTGTCACACTGATAAAAATTCAGGATAAGGTGCTTTGCTACAAAATCCATGTATAAAAGTCAGAGATTCTTCTATATATTTTGTGTTCCATACCTACATTTATTGATAGAGGTAAACTCATGATAGCCAGCATAGTAGTCAGCATTGCCCTTTCAGCCATCTAGAACAGCAGAACTATAATGAAAATACTTCTTACGTGTCAGTATGGAGTAACTAGAGTGGAGAGGCAATGTTCGAAACATCTAACAAATGGTCATAATATTGTCTATTTCTCTGACTTTGACTTTCACCTTACTTTAGAAAAAACTGAAAGGAAACTGAATCTGTATCTACTGGTAATTTGTACAGGATCTACCATCTCTAGAAAAAACAATAGACGTATTAAGACAAAGAAAGAAAAGGAAAAAAAGAAAAAAAAGAAGAAAAAAGAAAGAAAAGAGTAAGAGAAAGGAATTTATTTTATTTCAAAGAATTTTTGACGTTGTTTGTCTTTTGCTAGATACAGATACACAACAGTGTGCATCCTAAAATGGCTGATATATTTGTGATTCTCATTAAGATCCAAATACCGAAACTGAAGAAATTCTTGGTATTGGAATTGGATATCACCTGTTCTTTGACTAGATTATCTCTTGCAATAGTTGCAGGCACATAAAATATCACTTTTCTCTCCACGTATATTGTGAGACAAACAGATACAACCTGTCTCTCAAGAAGTGTTTAAACTCACTTAGGGTCATGTTTATTCTAAAATTTTCCCAGATCTTAACTTCAGCTAGCTATGTATTCTGAAAAATATGTTCTCAAGGCAGAGAGTGCCTTTTTCCTGCCAAGTAGTCTACAAACATGGGATAGGTAGACAGGGATTTGAGTTCAATTTAGATCCTCCAAGGCAGGTCGACAGATGTGCTGTGTGAATGAAATGTATGCTGTGAAAACAATTTGGCTTCAGAGACACTGAGCCTCTGACCTTCACTTCCAAGACTAAAGCGTTGAACAGCCAGAAAGAGTTGACCCTTCAACAGCACCATTAATCTGTGTATTGTTGTAGAACTGTATGAAAATAAAGCAAGAATGAAAAATAAGTCAGATATTTCTATCTCAATGATTTCTCATTGATGGGAAAGGAAACAGATGTAAGGAAACAGAAATGGAATCAAAAGCAGTAAAAGGTTTAAATTATTTTGATTAGGTTATTCTGGGAACAAAAATGAAATTGATCTATAAGGAAATATATGGTTTACAGTGGAATTCTATTTTCAGTTCTTTGTGAACCGAAGAAAAAATATTTTCAGATCTAGTTAACTCTATTCACAGTGAATTTTGCATATTCATTCTAGTATATCAGAAAAATTAAAAAGAAATCCCAAAATTTCTTACAACTGCCATTTTCTGTTTATCTTCATATGCAGTAGACCAGTAGACCAGCAGTAGCTGCTCTTTATTCACACAGAAGAGCACAGAGGGAAATAGCTCACACAGCAGAAATAAAGGAGTTCAGTTCTCTAGATGAACACACACACAAGCTCATTAGCAAGTGGTATTCTCAGATGCTGTGGTGCTTTCTATTCCCAGGTTTTTTCCTGGTATTTATTGTTTGTGCATTCTTCTTGAAAAGAAATGCCTTCATATGTGCCAGCTTCGAAAAGCAGATCTTGAATTATCTGACATTTACGGATAGCAGAGGGAGGACAGCATAGAGAAGACCAACTTCTCTTGGCACTGAAAAGAGTGATGAGACTAATACAGAAGTTTTTGTCTGCTCTCCTTCCCTCAAATGACAAACACATAATCTTACAGCTTGATCAATAAAGCCCATCTTTCATTCAAGAGCAAAGATTGAGGCTCAGATTTATACTTTGAGAGCATGCCTTAATTAGTTTACAGTCATCTTCTATGTAATTCAATATAAATAAAGAAGGGCAAAGGCTATGAACAGCCATTCAGGGCAATTGTCACTAGTAAAAAGACTTAGTGAGAAATTAAAACGTGCAAACTGTTAGAAAGAGAAACCTATAAAACTTCCATGAAGTATATAAAAAGTGGACTGGGTTTCATCAGGTTGCAGGTACAATGTATTGCATTATGTCAAACAAAATCGACATCTTTTTGTGAAAAACACACAAGCCTTCTTAAAAAAGAAAATGAGAGCAACTCTGGATTGTTATACACCAAGGACTGTTATGCTGTGAGAAATTTCCACTGAAAGTACAAGGTCTATAAAGATTTTACTTCATTGATTAGTACAATTGATAGTGAGTTACCAAAGGAAACTGAAGAGAAAAGACTAGGGGGCTGCAAGACATATCTTGGAAATCCTAAGAGATATATTTCTTTTATGCTTAACTCATCTTAATGTCAGTGGAGTTATGTGCACAAGTAGAAAGAAAAGACACCTCTGTATGCA